>JAULBM010000029.1:897583-908866 GCA_032357055.1 Geukensia granosissima | reverse complement strand
CTCTAATCTTTCCCTGAGAAACCCTTGGCTCAGTAGCTTTCTAGTCAGCTGTAACCCTCTATCAATAAAATCCTGATAGGAAGCACAAGCATGGAGTAGCATATCAATTGAGAGATATACACTCCGTATGCAGGTGCGGCTAAAATGTTGCTATAATGAACGGAAAGTTTACATTTGGAAAATCAAAGTCGTCTCTCTTGTCGTAAAGTTTTGTTCTTAACCCGCCCATACTGTCAATTTATAAGTGTAACTCTACGTAAGAAGCGATAGACGTTTAATATTTCTTTTTCGAACAGTTTCCATCAAGGTGGAATTCGGAGTGAAAAGTGCTCTGATTTTAGCCACAGTTACGTTTTTTCTGTTTATTTTTTGTAAATATAAAAGGTCTAAAAAACTATAACAACTTTTTAAAAACTTTTTTAATTTCAAACAGAACATACAGTGAGCATCTAAAAGGATAAGCAAATGAGAAGATCATACGATGAATTCTTCGCATTTAACATACTAATACAGACCGAAAAAATAATTTGATGAAAAATTTTGAAGTATTGATTCGAGATCAAACATTAACAAAAAGATGGCCGACAATAAGAAGATAATATTATGAGATCAGTGATTTTTTTTATGAATTTCTAGTTACATCTATGGATCAAATCACGTATATATACAGCCTGACAAAAGTTAAGCGCCACCCTATATTTTTTCTTATAATAATTTTCAATTTACACCTATGTAAAAATGGAAATAGAATAAAATCTATACCAAGACACCTTTATGTATTAGTGTAGAGGCTAAACTTTAGGTTGAAATTTGGGTGAATTAGCAAGTCGTATGATTGGTTAATTCTTAAAACAAAAAGGGGGATAATTTGGCAACTTCAGAATGCCGAAAAAAAGATTTATCGAGAAATCAGGTTTTCACATTTTAAGAAACTTTATTGGTCATAAGAATTTTAGAACATTTAAATGAACATATGGGGCAGCTTAACACAAATTTAATTAATAATGCATATAACCACCACAATTTCTCTCAAGTTCCCGTACCCGTATCCTCATTTTGATAACCAGACGACGAAGTCGGTCTTGTTGAAATCTCCGCCATTCCTCCACTATTGCGTTGGTCAATTCGGCAGGCCACTCAAAGGTATCAATCGCCTCCTGCTGTAAAAATGCGCGTACTAACCGAGCCCGGTGAGGTCTGGAATTATCGTCAATGAAGATGGGTCTTTCGGCCAGTCGGTGGTTTCGAAATGTGGCACTACATGCGCGTCAATCACGGTTACCAACGCCATTAAGAATACCTTGAAGAACGTGCAATGGATACTTACAATTGAAAGAAAAGCACCCCTATACAGTGACACCACCCCCACCAAAGGCTGTTGTGCCCATGTCGTTTTCATCGCGATATGCGGTGTTTCTGTGCCGCCAGACCCGAACACGACCGTCTATAGGACGCAAAAGGAACCGACTCTCGTTGGACCAATGAACACGTCACCAGTTTCGTATATTCCACTAAAGATGGTCATATAACAAATTTACGCGAGCTATCCGATGGCGTGATGTCAGCTCCAGGCGTTTTATGGGTCTCCTAGCACACAAATGCTGAGCATTGAGTCGCCTGATTACAGTCCAAACAGACAAATGGCCCCCGAAAGGCAAACCGGCAGGTTTACGACCAGCCGTGGTAAAATTATCCCTCCTGGCACGACGGGCTATGTGCCTATCCTCTCTTGGGGTAGTTTTGCGGGACCTACTCGATCGCGGACGATCCCCCATAGTGCCTGTCGCTTGAAAACGATCCATAAGACGGTCAATCACAGACTAGTGCACACCAACACGCTGTGCTACCATTCTGTTGCTTAAACCCGTCTGTGATATGCCAACTGCTTGCCATCTTTCCGTTTCCGCTGTACTCAATTTTTGCCTAACCATTACTTTTCCAGCAACTATGCACAATCTTAACTTCTACAACTTAAAATTGACAAACATGCCTTGTGTAATATCGTATCACACTGACTGAATACCGATTTTTACACAATACAAAATAATCCATTGATGATGTATCGCATGTCAAATTGAAGTTTATGTTGACAAATATGTGGTCGCAAAACCACCTGTAGTAAATATAAATTTTTAAAAAGATAATAACAAAATAACTATAGTGGCGCTTCACTTTTTTCAGAGTGTATATAAAGATAACAATCATGGAATTTGAAAAAATTGTCAATGTCTGAAAGATATAAACCATATCTTTCCAACACTCATTCATGTATCTGAAAATAAATAAGATTATACAAATGAAAGAACCGTTAAACGTTGAATGATTTCCTTTTATGACAGATACAATGTTGGAAACGAACGTAGATTCAAGTGAATGTCGAAAAAGCGCAATCCGGAATTGTTTGACACAGAATAATGTGGATCCCGCAACATTAGCAGTGTTTTTCTTCGTGAGAATAAATCTATCTCAGTTAGCAGATAACGTAACGCTTCCATTGTGAAATGTTAGCTTCGGACATTTACAGGCTTCGTGTACGCTTCAAGTCTGGATGAAATTGTCTAAAGGCAGTATTTCCAGGTAGACATATTATATATTTTGTGTATATAATTATATTTGGCAATTACTGAATATATTGCATCAATATGGAGACTATTTGGCGTCTTTTTTTATACGGTGAATAGGTTGTGAATTATACGTATACAAATACAAATATAATGAATAAAAATTTAGATTCTTATACTTCTTTTACTATGTATGGATTTCGGGTCTCCTTGGTTTTGCTTCTTTATATACCTCTAATGAGAGGTTACTACTTAAAAACATGTGAATGTACATATAGCATATCAAATTTCACTACATACAAGCAACATTGGTAAACATGCATTTTGTATATTTGTGACCTCATTTAATAAGAATATGATTTGTCTGGTTTGAGGGCATAGACGTGGAATCAAGAATTTGTTTTTGAAGAATCGTCTTTTATGGTCAAATAAAGAACTTTCAAATTAACTTTTTGGCCGATAGGACTCACAAAATTCATAAATGAAGTACATTTACTTTTATTGTGCACTCTACCAAAGACTGTTATTTCGCATTGTGATTACTTTACCTATTAAGTTTGATGTTTCAAATTTTATTAACCAAGTGATTTAACGCATTTTCCACAGAAATAAGTAATGATATAAAAATAAGTATGATAATTCATCCGCTAAAAAGTACTGACGAAAAGCTATATTTATCATATTCAGATACAAGAGATATTGGTTTTTAAAGAGTCAAAATTTGCTGAGTCTAAAACATGTTAATTTATCAAATACGTGAACAACTATAACACCATGTCATATAACTACATGTGCTATAAATGCATTTATGTATTGACGACCGTTGTTAGTGATATTGACGAGAACAGAAAGTTCCCTACGTTTTCCGAAAATTTTGAAATGATTTACATTTATTCTATTAAAAAATCATGATTAGATAATAATACTGATAACCTTCGGTATGTCTTTTTAAATATCGCTCTGAAATACTATTGTGCCTGTCCCAAGCCAGGAACCTGTAGCCCAGTGGTTGTTGTTTTTTTGTTAGTCATTTATTATTGTATGTTCCCCATTTTTGTTTTAGATTAGGTCGAATGTCGTGTTTTATGTATAGTTTCACAATTTGTATTTCGGGGCCTTTTACAGCTTCCGTTATGGTATGGACTCTGGTTCATTGTTGAAATCCATAATGGGACCTGAAGAAATTTAAATTTTACTGTCACTTGGCCGGTGGCCGTCTCATGGACAATCATGTCACATCTCCTATTTTTATATTTTGTCGTCTTCCTGTACCAATTTACCTAATTATGTCATGATTGTTTCCTGTGACGGAAATAAATACAAGCGTTACGTGTCTTAAATGCATATTTCAGGAAATTGAGAAATTCACATCATTGAGAATTCTTAGACTTTCGATTGTGGTGAGACACAAATGACTATCAAGTTTATGACGTCACAAGTTACAAACGTATCTAAGTCAAACTACTGCGAGGTCATACACATCGGTATAAATGAGAACTTTACTACCGAGGGTTTGGATGTATGATTATCGTCAAAATGAAAATTTTTTAAATCATTATTCCACCATGTCAAAATGATGAAAAAAGTTAATATTATTAACACTTGCCGTTGTAAATAAACTTTTTTCTATTGGTGCAGTTATGAATGAACCCTTTCTACATGGATGCACCATATTCTAATTCGATAATTCGAATAGATTGTATACATTAAATATATTCGTAATTATAAAATTTGTCAGAAAGCTCAGACAATTTATACCGTCATGTAAGAAGATATCTTTTCAAAAACAGACCTACCATCTTTCATTAAGACAAGATTGATCTAGAATGGTTAAATTTGAATTTTTTTACCAAACTATATTATCATGCATCCACTTTAAATCCATATCGAGTTCCAGCAGAGCTAGCTAGTTTCGAATACACGGTCACCCACGCTTATTTTTCATCTGAGCCAATTTGTGCAAAAATATGTCTATAGGGACATCTTGTAATCTTCACGACGTTTATATCCAATTAGGTGTGCAATCTGCTCATTCTTGACATAACAATATGTAATATTGATATACTTTGAGGTATTTTTAATGCTTAGATGACCTTTCGAGTGGAAAATAAATGATTCGTTGCACATTTATTTTTCATATTAATAAATTGAACTATATCTGTAGTTTTGAATGTTGTTGAAGTCGTCCCGTTAGCTAGTGCAAAAGTCCTTGTTGCATTGTTCGAAATTTCGCATTGTAAAAATAAAGAATATTTTCATATGAAAAAGTAGAGACAGTTTCAGGGAATCCATGACCATAAAAAATGCAATTATTACTTTTTCAGCCAATTTTGGATTTTGTAATAATAATAATAATAATAATAATAATAAATTGCAGAGTGCATACTTTTTTTTCGTGCTGACATGATACATTTGAAGAATGCTTTTTATGGACAAAATTCTGTAAAAAACAACGTACAAGGTTAATACAGGAATATCTCAGGTTCTTCGGAAAGGTTTGAAAAACCTGTCTATTTCAAAAATAATAGAAGCGCGTAAAGCTATTTTCTGAAAGTAATAAAACATTGTTTAAAATACCGCGGATACAATCTCTAACTGCAAAATTTAACTGAAAATATTAATTAATTTTTTTTGAAAATTGATAATCAGCAATAGGTTATTGGTTGATACATAAAGAGACAAATCTAAGATAAAATTCCTATTACGACAGCTATTAATAGTAATTACAGTTTACAATTAAGTACCACATAAGGTCTTTAAATTCATATCAGAGAGAAAGCGAGTTGGAATATTGGACGTGTTCTTTTTCTTTTACCATATCAGAAAAAGGGTAATCTATAAAATATTTTCAGAGTCAATTATATTACTTCCATTGTGTAATAAGATATATTCAAGAAAGACGGAACTAAATTTGTACTTCAGAAACCAAGAAAGTAGTTTCTTATTGAAATTAGTTGAATATTTCGCGAAAGATTCATCAGTAGCGCGCAAATATTTTTTACATGTATTTGTCCATTAGGATATTACGTTCACATTTGAGACCCGACCTGCTGTTAACGTCTTTTTCCATAAAATGTAATGTTCAACAAGGTAAACTCCCAAAGAGAACAATGAAAAAAATAAATAAATTGCTTAAATTTTACATCTTTTAAGGTATTTCTGTTTGTTTTTTTTAAATGAGCCATTTATTAACCAAAATAGCCGGTATATGATTGGAAGCCAGGGAATTTTGTAAAAAACCTACCATAGATTTTGTCCGCCCGTCCGCCCGACCGACCATCCGGATTTTTGATCCAATGGTTTTAATTATGAAATACGCAGTAAACTTTCGTTTTGGCTCAGTCGTTAATGCAGGGAGCCCAAAATGGTCAAATGCCTTTCAGGCATGTGGCTAAAATTTCTTCTACATTCTACTTCTCTTTAAGGTTTTAATTTTGTTATAGAATAGCTAAATATGGCCTGTGATACATAAGTGGTCGAACTCTTTCATTGAACGCAATTGGATTTTGGACTTTTTATTTGATACAAGGCACTCAAAGTGGTCGAATTCTTTTATTGAACTCCCTCATTGCTATTCATTTAATTTATATTGATGATCCTCCTCACCTTTGATAATATAGTTTTATTTTTGCATAGAACAGTTGCATGTAGACATTGTTACATATCAATCCATGCCACCAACTAATATTATATTGAGTGAAAAACTTATAAAATGGGAAACACCAATAAAATGTTACGAGTTCAATCTCATTCAAGAAGTTTTAATACGTGATCATCTAGCAGGATTTTCAATTTCTGGAAGATTTCTAAAGAACTGGAGTACCAGGTGGTAAATACTTTTGTATTTATGGTTTGTACATAAAAGACAAAACTTTTTGGAAAAAATAAAGACTATTTATCCAACAATAGCAGTCTATAGAATTACGCAAAGTAAAAGCTCCATTCCTTTAGTTGAATAAATTGGTTTTCCCATAACAATATAATTATAATAAGAAACCATCCTAGAAGTTCAGTGATAATAAACCTAGATCATGGAACAACGCAAAAAATCATAGGGTAACATAAGGTTACGTATGGACAACTGATATCTACGAAATATCAATTTCACAGATGACAATGGATATCTTCCGACTGTCATGAATACAAATCCGTTCCTATACTGGTTGTGACTAACATCGGCTGTGACTATTTACCGGCTTTTTACTACTGAGTAACACGATTGATGTGTGCTGTATGTTTGTCTTTCGTTTCATTTTGTTGGCCATGGTCTTGTCTGTCTTCCGACTTAACGATTTCTGTCTGCCCACTTTGGTATCTTTGATTCATTTTATGAAACAGGTTTATATTTTAATTATATAAATATAGATAAAGGAGATGTGGTATGATTGTTTATGAGACAGCCATCCATAATGTGTAAATCAAAAACTTCTATTGGATCCCCATATGTCTACAATAATGGAACTAACGGCCAAATAAGTAAACAAGGTAAAATAGTAAAACTTAACACAAAATCAACATTTACTAGATGACAGGTTTTTGGCTTGGCACAGGCACATTAAGTATGAGGCTGGATAGAACATGTTTGTGAGTAGTCATCCCACCCTCACCTGAGATAGTAGTGAGACTAAACGACACAAAATCAAACTTTAAAAACTAACTGTTGAAGATTAACTATTGAAGTCGATACATGCTAGAGAGACAATAACAAATAAAACAAAAGATAACAAGCTGTACAGACCTCCAAGAAGTACTCGCAATTTCTGCTAATTCAAAATCTAAATTGTTGACAACAAACCTGATTCTCTTAGGCTACGACATCAATAATAACACATCCAGATGAATTAATTATAAAATATCATATATAGCCAAAGAAAACAAGGTATTGTTCAAGTGCCAAAGATAAAAATTATTGACAGCATGTAGGAAAAAAAATGGAATAAAATTAGTTTTGATGTAAATAATTGATCAGAGTCAATTTTGATGTCAAATGAGACAATATTCAAAGACTATGAATAATGTTTTGCTGGTAATACCAAGTCGTTTAATCATCTGATATCTTACGTCCAGTGTAGAATACCCATGTGAGAGATCAAAAGTACAAAGCTCAAAGAGACAAGACAAATTTGGAACAAACCAAAAGATAAAACGAAAACAAACAGAAGAAAGGCTTGGAATCCACAAACTCCCTTACAAAAGAGGAGTAGGATCAGGTGCTCATGAAGGGAAAGCATCCTCTGTCTTGTGCACAACACCCGTCGTGGAATCCGTAAACTATAATACGGGTTAACGTCAATCCAAGAAGAGGCCAACCTATTAACTATAACTTGATTCAACGTCACAATTGACATCTAAAATGGAACTGGAAATTTTACGTCCGTATAAAAGATTTGTTTGACGGTGTGACGACGTCTTATAAAACTTTTTTTACGTGGTTACGACGTCAGAAAGAATTATTCACGACGTACATTCACTTTCAGGTTTTAACAACGTCGACTTGTACTAACGTATTAAAAACGACACATAAGATGTTGCTTCAACAAAAATTTAACGTCCGTTCAATGACCATAAACTTTAACGTATTTACAACGTCAAAAACAAAATTTTGCTCCAACAAAAACAATAACAATAAAGAACCCGTTTTATGACAACCAAGTTGGCCTACTGTGGACGTTAATTTAGCGATTGTTTAATGAAACTGCAACCAGGACGTAAATTTGTTCGCTGACAACGGCGAAGAGATATAACTTGACTCACCTATCATTACAGCCGTTTTATTTGGGCCCCGGTGATGTTGTGTATATCCGCCCATTGTTGCAGCATGTAAGAAGCGTTATTAAACAATCATATTATTTCAACTTGCAACTAAATTTTGGGTTTTTTTGTTGCCTCCGACTACCCATCCATCCCATATTCCAGGTGACTAAAACACTTCCATTTTTGAGATGTTGGTTTCAAAGCTTTCGAAAAAGGGCTTTTTAAGAAGGGCCCAATTTTTTTTTCATTTTTACAAGACATATAACTTGAAAGCGTTCCAAAATTAAGATTTTCATAGAATAGATTAATTTTTCATGTAGGATCAACTTTAAGCTAAATTAGTTGACCTTGACCTTTTGTTCATTTGAGGACATAAATAATTCTGTGGATAATTATGATACATGATTAAAAGAGTAATCTGTTGAAGCTGGATAAATTTATTTTTCTTCAAATCTACCTTCAAATAAATAGCAAGTTTAAGGTAAAAGTGGTCAACTTTGTTGTCGGGCGAACACATGAAAGCTCACTTGTATAACTAATGTCGTACTGAAGAAATTCTTGGTTGAATGTTTTCAGAATTACATATTTATTTCACACAATGGATGTGTGTGAGTCACCTATATATCTAATAGTCATATCAATACGGTTCTGACATCAGCTACCACTGGTTTCTGGTGTTGATGTGTCAAAATAACATTACTGACCAATTAGAACCTCAATTACTACACTTTTTAGTTTTCAAATTAATTCAAGTGTGATGTAGGTAATTCTTCATGGACATTGCAAAATTCTTATGTGTAGAATAAAATAAAAATTAGTGTCACTTACAATTAAAAATATAGTTTTGTTGAAAAGAAATAAAATTCCTTTGATTTTTGATATTATTATTACGTGATTTAAATCAAAAGATATTTACAACAGGCCATTTTGAATAGCAGTTCCTTGATAGACCTTTTAAAATATTTTCTTGGCAACCGTACAATTAATTTGACAAGTTGTTCTTTAAGGGTTTATCAGATCACGCGATATATTCCATTGATGGACTAGCTCAAATTGAATATATAGAAGTTAAAATCTGTTTGACGAGAACACGACAGCTTTATCTGATTTTGTCCTATATGAAGAGGCAAAGGTGAACTCGTGCTACTGTGTTTAGACAAAACACCTATATCAATAAATGCTCATTTGTGACTTAATGAAGCGATACAGTAATTTCTTCTCAATACATTTGTCGACTTATCTTTAACAATTAGACTATACTATTTCATTTCACTGCAATGATTTTTTCTGTCTGCACTGCGTCGTTATAATCAGACAAAACATATTAAAAATATAAAGAAAAAAATTACAATATGGTTTAAAGATAAATGTTCAATATATTGAATTAAAAGATAATTTTGATATTTCTTATCTATTTTACAAGGTCGTTATTGGAAAAAACTTTTCGTATTTTGTCAGAGATAGTAACTGTTATTTAATGAAAATTTTGATTATATTAGAATATACTTATCACCAAAATTAATAGTTACATGATTTGAATCACAATAATTCTTATTTTAATTGTGTCTAAGTACGTGAAGCGTCGGTAAATGAATACAACTACAGTTAATTGTCAGTAATAATAAGTTTAATAATATTTTAAAATCAAGTTAATCATCAAATCGAACGCTATGTTATAGACGTCACATCTTGCACGTTTACTTGATATCTGTTAATTCTTTATCCCACTTTTCTGAATTCAAATTTATATTAAACTGAAAACTATATTTGTTTTCTGCGAGTTTGGTCTGGTTTTGAAGTAGCTGGTGATTACTGGATCTACTTGGTGTGGATTGACCATCCCAGTAATTTGCACTTCGGTTCATAGTGGTCATGCATAAAGACTTTTTTTATTTTTCTTCATCGAGTAATGTTTAATAATTTTGTTAGTTTGTTCATCCGACGAATGTTTGGCTTTCTTTATGACTTATCTATCATTTTGGTCGGTACCGACACTTATGAATTTTATTATTAAAACTAAATTTCGGATACAATGATAATAATTTAATATGTAGGAGAAGGTCTTGGTTTGTTAATTGTTTTATTGAAAAGTTTGTTCCGATTTTATGTAAGGTTTTTAACCACCAGTGATTAACTTATGAACAACAACAACAAAAAAAAAACGGATACATATAACCATGGTAATTTAATTTTTTTGTTCAAGGGATATTATTTTGCATGTACTATACAAATAGGAGATGTGGCATGATTGTCCATGAAACAGCCATCCACCAAATGACAGTCAAAGGTCCCATTACGGCCGTTAATAAGGAATTAACCATGTCCCATACCATAATGGAAGCTACCTACCTTGTTCCTGCATTTATTACTATTACTACTATAAGGAAAGCTCAGTAAATGTCACTTTAGGTTGACTATTAACAAAAACTTTTCTATTTTCGTACATGTCAATTGGATGAAAAGGGTCCCTGATAATTAGGCCAATGAAATTCTATCCTACATGTATACCAAACAAAAGTGATGCTTTAAAAGTATTTTTCTTTAGTACCATAAGGGCTGTTTCGGTCTATAAAAAAGAAAGACAATCAGTTTGATGCATGTGACTTTTCTGTAAAAGTTGTTGAGTGTCATAGTATGGAAAATAAAAAATATTTTTAGACCACATTGCGATGTTAAAATATTTTACCACGCATGTACCAGCAAAGCTGTTTTGGTAATATTTATTGTCACACATAATTATTCCAGATTTGTCAATAAAATTTGTATCTACCTACTATTGTCATAAAACAGACAGTATTAAATTTTTGCATTTTTACGTGAGTAAAGATTCCTGGTTTAAACACACAATTGTATATATTAGACTGGTGGAATACGTGCACAGAACACTGAAGAAACTATACTAGTCAAAAAAAGAAACGTTACACTCCTTCAACATCATTTAAAAATTTGTTTGTGCGTTGTTTAAAAT
>JAULBM010000029.1:883154-895754 GCA_032357055.1 Geukensia granosissima | reverse complement strand
GTTACAGTCATTGAAAGTTGAAAGTCTATTGAAAATACATAGGGACGTAACGTTTCTTTTTTTGACTAGTATATAAACAAAATCATCCATCTAAAATGGCTTTTCACGAATATATAACAACATCTTTAATACCTATGTATTTGAACGTATCAGCATCACATAAAAGCTGGTTGTTGGACAGTTTTGCATTTCAAAGAGGAATAAACCGAAAGAAAACCGAAGGGCCAGACAAAAGTGGAAAAGTTGACAGACAATCTCGAGAACACGAACAAGATGGAACATTACCGCATAGTATACAATGTCATATAAAACTATCGTTATATATGAACCATGCGGACACAAAAGAATGCAATTGTGATTTTCCAATATTGCTTACCTATGATCCTTATGATTTTTTGCAATTATGGAGTGTTTTGCACATCTAACCAACCATTTTGCTGATGCAAGAAGCTGAAACAACTTTCACTGTCTAATTCTGGGATTTATTGTTTCATTTCACACAAGAAAGCAAAGCACACATTTCTGGCTAGTAGTAAACTAAAACTATAGTAGATCAGTAGAGCTATAAGGGATAACCCATGTTAATAATTATACAAAACGAAACAAAATATCAAAATTGAAATCATTGACTTTCATACAAAGATGTTCACTTTTAGCCATTATAAATGATTTTGAAGTTAAAAAATATTTTTAATTCACTTTTGGTCTTAGTGCTGATGTTATTTACAGTATATAATTTTTTAGAGTTTAAATTCAAATTGGTTGTGAGGACATTTAGAACGACCAACAATGAAGAAATCTATTTCTGCATGTTATGTAACATTTTGAAAGTGTAAATATGATACTCGAATTTATTTGGATTTTTTATTAGATATTGATGAATTGAAATCCCTTGGCAAGAGTTATATATCTGCAGTATTCTGTACCATTTTAGTACAAATAAGTAAATACAAATTCAGAATGTCTTTAAGCCAAATCTGTTGTAATTAGTCGAATAATAAAAGTATATTGCTCTATACAATATTTGCGTTGTACATAATATCAAGATTTGTAGTGCACGGATGGGATTGCTCAATATAATGTTAAAAAACTACCCATTTACCCACTGATTGAACTCCAATTAAAAGGACAGTAAACCAAAGTTTTACCTGACTATTAAAATAACTTCCGAGGTAAGGTCTGAAATGCATATAAAATCATGGAACATACTGACATCCAACTTCTGTAATTAATTGTTTGAACAGCATAAGAACAAAATTTATAGTTGACTCATATGTGCGTGTCAAACTTTTGACTTTGGTTCTTAGATTTTTCTCTTTTCTGGATTAACCTTCAACGATGTATATAAAAAAAATCTTTCTTCTTGTAAAAAAAAAAACAACCAACCCTATAAAAACCATCAAAAAGATGAAAAAAAAGAAAGAAAGAATAAGGAAAAAATATAAATTTGTGTTCCCAAGCATCTGTGATCACACAATGCAGGAATGAAATAGATACTGTCTTAACAAACTAAAACAAATAAAGAGACTATTACAGATCTATCTAAAATATAATTAATTATAAGATTTCAGTCTTTTTCTTTGTAGTGTGTTTACAGCTACATGCAATAGTTCGTGCATATCACTTGATCAAAACAAAAGAAACAATGAGAAGTGTCCATCGTCTTTCGTTTCAGCTCAAAATCCTTTAATAAATCACTATCAGCCCAAAAATAATTCAGTTTTCTTGTCAACTTCCGGTTTGCATTAATCAATTTCCTTTATTTGATTGAGTCTCTTAATCTTACAGATTGTTAAGTAATTCACTTTAGAAGTTAATCTTCGTTGGATTGCTCTTTATCACTTATAATCAATAAATATTGTTTTAAACAATTTAAGTCATGTAAAATAATACAATACAAACAAAAGAGACCAACAAGATCGTGTAAAGATACCAAGATGTTATTTACATTTGCGTGCTCCACAATATCCGGTGAATCGATGTTAATTTTGCCACGCCCCCTTTTCTTGGCTCCTCTTTCTTGCCGCCGTACAGTTAACAAGCGAAGTCCGGATATTGATTTCAAATGTAATAATTATACACTGCTTTAATGCTCTATAGAAAATTGAAACATTTGCTAGAAATTTGTCACAGCATAATTTTTGTTCCTTTCGTATTTGATTTACGCCAAACCTCTCTTAATTTCCTTTACGAATGATTGCAAATAAAGAGACCATTTCCTATGTTTTACTTGTTAAGTTATTAAATGAATGCATTATTTATTATCCGTTTGCTCTTGCCATTAAGTTTGTTGTTTTTTTTTTAATACTTCACTAGTACAATTTTGCAAATTAGATGTCCTAGGTTTTAAAACTAACTGAGATCAAGTTTTATTTTTTTTACAAATATATATGAAGGTTTCAATGTTAGATGAATAATGAAATATCTGACGATCATAGATTTCTCTTAAATCCACACTTTAAGTTAGAAAAAATACTTTGTAATTGAATAAACTTTTGTTTTGCCTTCAAATTTCAGGTATCTGGACATCATCTTCACAAAAATGACCATACATATCTTTTATGTTTTAAACCAGTCCAAACATATCAATAAAACAGTGGCATACAAACAGAAATTGAATATTCTAGTATTTTCATGCATGAAGGGGAAATATGAAAAATCGGAGAATATTTTCACCTGTATGTTGGGAAAAAAACTCCAAAACTAAATTAATTATGAAGCCATTATACTTCATTAGAAGATGATTTGACGCCCCTTTTCGATTTTTTTTAAATTGAATACTTATTTTACTATGTTTGGACCTCGGACTCCCTATGGTTTGGTTCTAATGCTACTAATGAGAGGTTACTCATTGGAATGTATATATAGCATATCAAAATACACTAAATCTATTTAACATTGGTTAAAACCACTCGGTTGATGCTTCTGCTGGTCGACACGAGGTCATCGGGGATATTCACCAGCGCAGTTGTCAGACTTGTCCGGCATGAAATTTATCAAATAATTCTTAACAGAAAATCGCTTCATTTGTTTAAATTCTTAAGCATTGAATATACGGAAAGGCTTTGAAAAGTATCACATCTACTGGTTGTCTCTATCGGTTGATTTGGGTTCATATTTTTTTAAGTACCTTTTTGCTATGTTTGGATATTGGACTTGCTATGGTTTAGTTTTTGTGTTACTGATGAGAGGTTACTCCTATAGCATATCAGCATTCTCCATATTTATTTTAAATGGGTAAACCTATATTTTAAAAACCGTATATCGTTTTCATATTAATTTTTCTCTCTAAAATATCAGGTTTTATATAGTAAGAGTACATTTGCACTTCAAGGCCAAATTATTTGAACATTTCATATCAATTTTCTCCTTTGTTTCCTTATAGAAAACTATATGAAAAAGTAATATTTACTCTAAGTTTCTCATATTGAACTTTATGTTTAATGAATAGCAGAAGCATGGTGTATGATGTATACATCTCCTAGCTCATACTTTTTTTCAGCAGCATGTGTCCAACACAGCGCTTTTCTAGACAGAGTTCAGTCGTTGACATAGAAACTGCTCAAACAGGTATATATCTTGATTCTCTTACACCTCGGTTAAAGTCATCACTCAAGAAAATTTATCACCGACAACTCTCAATTTTGTCGGTCGATATAGAATATCCATTTTACAGATGAAGATATGATGCTATTTTCCTGTAAAGTTGTGGAAAAACATAACCCAGATCTTCAGTATCTCCGATTGGAAGTTACAATCCCTTTAAATGAATAATTCTGGATTATATAATGGACAATTAATGCGGCGGTTGTTTTAAGAGGTATGAACTTTCTTTGCCTTCCAGACCACCTGAGTATGGTTTTTTTATTTTATATATCAAGAACGCGCCATGTTCCGTCATGTTCATGTTACCGAGATTTTCGTGTTTGTCGACTAGTCCCGTTTTTGTCTGGCCAATCTGTTTCCTTTTGCTTTCTCGTCATTTGACTAAAAGTGACAAAAGATAATTTATATGGAATATCTCCGTGCAATCTACTGTAAGAGAAAAATGTTGAAAATTATTTATCGGCAAATTTATAATGTTCCCTTTGATATTGTTGCCTGATATTTCCGGTATCAGTCGCTCGTGAGTCTACAGTTGTGGTATACTGGAAAATATCAGAAAAGGTCGCGTGACGTTGATTATGACGTTGCCGTTAAAAAGAATAACGGACGTTTTGAAGGTCTCAACCTACTCAACTTAAAACTATCATCCATATCACAGCTCGCCTTATCGGGCTCGCCGAGAAATTACAGTTATTTCAGTCAAAACCTTAAAAACGTTCGTTATTCTTTATATAAATAGTATTGCATAAATGTATTTAAAATATATTTGTGTAGATACAAATAATATTGCAGTTTTAATTTTATCTCAAAATATTGTTGCAGTACACGTAGCTGAATTGTTTATTTCAATATGATTCTTTTACGTTACATCTTCCTATGTTCCTGAATGCTGCTGGTGGGATGTTACTCCTTTAAACACGTTTTCAGTATAATCAAATTTCCTATATCTGTTCAAGATAGATAAACCTGTATTTTGAAACCACTGAGTCGATGCCACTGCTGGTGGACCAAATGTCCTGGAGGGTATTCACCAGCCCAGTCCTAAGACTTACAAAAATTTCCGTAATTAATATATATTAAAAAAAACCTGAAATCCGGAGTAGACTTCAATTCTTGTATTGCACATGGTAGATGTACTTTCCACTGGATTAGCCTGCCTATTTCGGTTTGTTTTGGATATGAGTGCTTTTTAACTATATTTGGATCTTCCTATGTTTTGGTTTTAGTTCTAATGCTACTGATGAGAAGTTACTCCATAAAAACTACACATAGCCTTCCAAAATTCTCCATGTTTATTTAACATTTGTAATTTTATATTTTGAAACCCCTGGGTCGATACCTCTTCTTATAGACCATGTCCCCGAGGATCTTCACCAGCCAAGTTGTCAGACATGAAATTTAGCAGGGAATGTGTAAGAAAAAAATTGCTGCATTTTTTTGAAATTATAAAGCACTGTAGTTAAAGGAAAGGATTTGAAAAGTATTTCACTTAGCAATTGTCCCCAGCGTCGGATTAAACTTCCGTTTTCATTTTGATTGGATTTGAGTGCTTCTTTTTCTATGTTTGGATTTTGGATCTTTGACTTCCTGTGCTTTGGTTCTTATGCTACTGATGAAAGGTTACTCCTTGAAATGTTCATATATAGCATACCCAAAATTTTCCATATTTAGTCATTACTGGTAGTTTTGTAATTTTTTACTCCTAACGGCCTTGATTTTAATTTGCACAAAAAAGCAGTAGTTTAAATATTTAAATATAACACAACCTGGCATCCATTAAGCGTATCCTGGGGATGTATTTTGTGACCACTTCTATCGTAATATTTAAGATGATATATTCTTATTTTCGAAAATCGACCAAACAATATAATTAATCGTTCTTTATCAAAATAAAGACGTCGAATTTGAATTTTGGAATCTGAATTAAACCAGATTATTGAATGCAAAATGAAAATGCAGGTAAATCCAGATTAATTTCACGTATATGCTTAATTTTACTACAGAAACTTTTGTTGAATTATTTGGTATAGAAAGATTATACTTTCATTCTTTTATTTTAGGTAATTTTGAATTTTTGCCCTTTGGTTTGATATTTTGTACTAGGAAATTTAACAAACTAGAAAAAAGTGCAGAAAAATAACTTCGGTTTACCTAAGGATGCATTTGAATAATGCCAAGGTGCCTCTGTACAAAACCACATGCTATGTATAGCTAATTGAAATGAGCATATAGCGTATCAAAATTCAAAATATTTGTTTAACATTGGTAAACTTTTAAAAAGTTGCTACAAAATATTACCTCGTTAGCAGAGTAAATAAAACGTTAAAATTTCTAAATATTTTTCAGTTACAGCAATATTCTATAAATAAAAATACAAAAGAATGTAAACACATTTCCAAAGCTTCATTGGTCTACTGCCTTCGAGACAATATCAGGACTAAAACAGGTTGTAACAAATAAAAGCTTTATTTAATCTTTGAATGGTTCTCAGTGTTTTCGTTCTGCATGAAGGTACTTTTCATCTGCATAATCCGTATGCATTATTGCTTCATTCTATTTTATTTAAATTTTTGTCCCATTGTTTATTCTTTTTTGCACATCATTCTCTATTAGTTGATTTTTTAAAAATTTTAGCGTTGTTTCTCCTGAAATGTGTTTTCATTCTTCTTCTTGTATTTTAAATGCAGACATGTTTGCTGTAGTTAGTTTAATACTTTCATTTTAATTCTTACATGTTTTAAATGTTGATGAATGTTTCTTTTGTATTCATTAGAAGTAATGTTTTTTAACGAATCTATATAGTTGCCTTGTATTTCTGAACTAAATTCTGATCTCTAATATTGGTCTCTAATATTGGTATTCTACACTTATCGTATTATATTCAAGTCTTACTGTAACTATTAAAGTCAGCTTATTTGATAGTGCATAGAATTATATTAACCTGACATTTGTTTTGATAGTACGTAAAAAAATTAATTTTACCAAGGGGCAGCAGGAAATTACCATCGTTGTTGAATTTTTTACCTGTTTACCGGTTTGTTACAGAACAGCTTGGACTGATAGAATACTTAAATATTTTGTCAATTGTAAGAAAACATTTTCTATTATGTTTTTTTTTCAAATAAAATGCAATTTTAAATATAATCGTAATTTTTGAGTTAATGAATGTAACAAATAAGCATAGGTTACTCAATTTGGAATAAGGTACTCTCCTACTATGGTTTGATATCGAATTGCTTTTTTCACAATGCTGCTAATTAGAGGTTGCTCCTCGAAAAAAGGAAAAAGCATAGGTAAAATTTACTATGTTTACGCAACATTGATAAACATGTATTTGAAACCACAGGGTCAGTACCACTGCTGGTGGGCCAGAGGTCCCACAGGGTTTTAACTAGCCCAGTTGTGAAAACTGTTTGACAATAAATCAACAAATCCAGCGAAGTATGCCCATGCGAGAGATCAAAAGTAAATAGTCCAACATTTTTTTTTTCAGGAATTTGAAGTGTATATTTAAAATCTTAGCCCCTGAAATTACAGGCTTAGAAATGTAGTATCAGTACTTTATTGTTGTATCTTCCTATTTTGATTAAGTTTTGGATTTGAGTACAAAATGAACTTATTCTACTATGTTCTGACCTCGGATTTCCTTTGTTTTGGTTCTAATGCTGCTGATTTTTTTCTCCTTCAGAAGTTATACAGCAAAGAAAAATTTACCATATTTAAGCAACATGAGTAAATTTGTAGTTAGACCTATCTTTCTTCTTATAAAATGGTCATTTCGAGAAAAAGATAATCTTAGTATATTTTACGGACATGTGACCATCTTCGATGGTTATGTCTATATCTTTTTAGTTTTCAAGTCGTTTAATGAAAAAATGTATATCTTGTCTGCTTTTTCTCGAATTTCTTTACGAAATCTACAAAGATATAATTGATTTTTTTATTCTTAATAAAGTTAATCATGGGTATCCATTTTGGTTTGCTGTTCTTGTTTGCAAGGTAGATCAACAGTTTCCATGCACAAGCGCATCGGAGGTGTGTTAATAATCTTAGTGAAAAAAACTGGAATTTTTCTTTCCTGAAATTAGCAAACATTAGTACAAAAACTTACTTTTAAAAAAATATTTGGCTTATCTTTTAAGATGAATATTCTTTAAAGATAAATATATATAGGGAGACAACCATTTAAAATTCCCATTATTAACTGTAATACGATTTTGCATTTTTAGTCATAAAGGACGACGACAAACAGCCCTTTTCCTGATATTTTTAATACGAGCTTTCTTAATGAAGTTTAATTCAAATTGTTCAAAAGTTGTGAAATTTCTATATATTAAAACTGTATAAGCAATGCTTATTTTCACAACTATTGAAGAAGAGAGATGGATAGAAAATGTGTTTGGCAAAAGATAATTATATTTATATGAAAATGGAAAGATATAGGGTAATTTCAGAGAGACTGTATTCCAACCACGAGAAAAGGAATTTGCAATTTAGAAGTCTCCACAAGGCCTTCAACAAGGGTGGAATGTCACTCCTTGTGAAAAGCTCTAAATCACCCCAAATAAAATATCGTGTATACGTAAAATAAAACTGTTCTTATCCGAATATTATAAAAAAAATATACATGAAGGAAGTTTCAGATGGTCTACCAAAGCTGTTTTGATAACAAAACGGATTGGTAAGTTTTAATTCATCATTGGTGTATTTTTAAAACTGCTAATTGACGACCTATAATATTAACAGTGTTATTTGAATTAAATACGAAATGATCTGAAAATTTTATATAAATTATAACATGTACGAACATTGCAGAGCTTTGTACTGAATACATAGCATAAATAAATCATTAAAAGCATTAGGCATCTCTAAAAATCAGGATCATCGATCGGCAATTATAAAAACAATATTCTAGGAAAGACAACTCAAAAATCTTAAACACTGAATTAAGATTATGATTGGCATTCAAGAAAGAAAGCACTACAAAGCATGTGATAAAGAATTTTAAAAAGACGAAAAATTGAATGAATATGCCATATGAAAAAAATAATTACCTATACATGCATACAGCGCCTTTAAAACATTTTTAAAACCAAATTGAGCTAATCAAATGTAGCTTCTACTTGTGCAACATCTCAGTGCAACATAAACAATCGCAGATAAACCGAGGTGCTGTTTCCTGCCCTTTTTGGCTTATCAGATTATTTCTTAGTAAAAAATACCAAACCTAAAAAACAAAAATCTCAATTACTTTAAAGGAAAAGATATGGGGTAAATTTCATAGAGACTGCACGAGAAAAACAAAGTAATTAATAAATTAAGAAATGCCTTTAACAAGGGTGAAATACCACTCCTTGTTAAAAGCCTTGTAAATCGCCCCAAATAAAAATCGTGCATGCGTCAAACAATACTGCTCATACCTCAACAATATTAAAAATACACAAAGACAAACCTATGACCACATGTCCTGACTTGGAACAGGCACATTAATAGGCATGTCATGAGGTTGAACTAGTTCAGTGGGTACCCCCCCCCCCAACCTGCGGCCAAAGTTAAAATCAAACACGGCAACAGAAGGAACACAAAAATACAGAAATGGAATTTATTTTTAACTTACAGGATAAGGATAAAATATTCCTGCAAATGCTTTCACCAAAACCCGACATTTACATATAACACAAGACAAACAGTTAGTCAATCATAGGGCAAAATCAAGATAATCAAGGAATAGTTTAGAGCAGAAGTTTACTTACGATTATAATATTTGACAAATTGATAACCACAATTCCTGACATGGGAAAAACACACATGACATGTGGTGGGGTTAATATAGTTTAGTGGGTACCCAACGAGTAGTCAAAAGAAAAAAATAAAAGAAAAGATTAGGTCGATTGTCGTGTTTTTTAATAGTTTTACATTTCGTATTTTGGGGACCTTTTACAGTTTCTGTTATGGTTAAGGTATCGAGTTCGGTTCATTATTGAAGGCCTTACTAGGACCTGTAGAAGATTAATTACGACGTCATTTGGTGGATTGCTGTCTTATGAACAAGCATGCAAAATCTCTTATTTTTATATTAAGGAAATAACTACATTCGGCCCGATTTATTGTTCAATATATTGTATGTAAATGTAAAAAATTGTTCATATGTGAGCAGTTTGCTAAGTTATTATTTACACATGTTCACCTTTTTTTTTGGCCCTAAGAGCAAGACAGAACTTGAAACATAATGTAAATATAAAACTACAAATCAAATATACATCTATTAACAATGCGGACCCCAACGTAAACCAGGGTGAACTTGGGTGGGTCGGAAGCTTTAGCAGTTCCTCCCTCTTTAAAGATACCACAGCCTTAGTCATTTCAAGGTAAAGGGGAAGGTTTCAACCTTCAGACGAAGAAAGTGAAGATCTTAAGTTTTGTTAAGTTTGAATTTTTCACGTTTTTCATATATTTAGTGTGAAGCATCTTCTTTTTTCTAATTCGAAATGAAAATCAGTGTATGAGGCAGAATTGGGATTGTCTGTTATATCTTTAATTTTAGCTCACTTGGGTATATGAAGTGACATAATAATCGAAAGTCTATTATTAAGTGAGAGAACATCATTTTTATAATGGAAGCTGAAATTAAAGTTTTGGGCTTTCTCTGTTTTCTGTATTCATGACAGATCATAAAGACAGACTGCATCAAACGAGTTCAAACGAGTAAAAAATAGAACGACGAGGAGAGGTACACAATCAGTGTCCATTGGAATGCCGATGTCTACTGGAAAACCCGTCCACCAGACTGATGTCAGTAAGAAAATCTAACATTTTTGTAAAACTTCTCCTATGTTTATTTTTATTTTGGTTTTTTTTTTGCGTTAAACAAAGTATCTTTTTGTTTTGCCGACTTGTATTTATATCGCCTTTTTGAAAAAACAAATGTGAATAAAATATTTTTTTTAAATCTAAAGTTTCTGTTAAAATATTGTTAAAAATTCCCAGCTGATTAGTTACTCCGTCAATCAATGTCCGCTTAAGTGCACTTTGCTTCTGTAATCAGTGAATACCGGTAGATTGAAAAACAGTCGAAAGGCGTGAAAATCTCAGAAGAATAAGACAAACAATTATTCAATACTACTTAAAACGATCTTTAATATATGGAACTGTAGCAATGAGAAGTTTCATCGGAATATCCCTCTACCTATTAACCATATATGAAGTTATATGTTAACGTGGTAAAAGGAGTTTTTTTCAATTGTCCGTTTTTACCAAAATAACGTTCCAAGAAAGATAACTCGGATTTGAAAGAACAACAGGTACAAATGTAATGTATCTCAGAAGGTTGCTCTTGATGTATTTTATAATTATTTTCAGGATTTGAATAATGTTTAAAATGATATTGATATTGTTCTACCAGAAAATATGAGTGAGTACAATGCTGTTATTAATCAGTCTAGCGATGACATGATACTTAATGAATTTTTGAAACATGTGGCTTGTAAACTTATGCCCGAATTTTTGAAAATATTTAATATTGTATTTTACAGTGGTATTATATCTAACTCATGGTCGAAGAGTTTTATTTGTCCTTTTTTTTTAAAAGAAAGGCGATCCTACAAATGTTGATAATTATAGAGCTATTACAATATTAAGTTGTTATGGAAAACTGTTTATATGTATTTTGAAGAATGCATGAATAATAGATTGTTCAATTATTTAGAAAGTTTCGGATTGTTATGTGAAGAACAGGCAGGATTCAGAAAATGATATGGCACTATGGATATTGAAGTGTATTTTAAATTGTATTTGTTTTTATATGCAGACGACACTGTCATTTTTGCCGAGTTCGCCGCTGAGTTACAATCTGCACTGAATGCAATGTACCTATATTGTGAAACATGGAATCTTAAAGTTAACACTGCAAAAACCAATATTTTTATATTTTCCATGAGCCGACAGGCGGAAAATCTTAATTTTGTATACAAAAACGACCGATTAGCTGTTATTGATGAATTTCAGGGTTTAGGTATTGTATTTTTTAGAAAAAGGTACTTTTCATACTAATAAATCTAGGTTAGTGCAACAAGCCAGAAAAGCAATGTCTTATGCATTACGTAAGACAAGAAAATTGTATTTACCTTTAGATGTGTTGTTAAAACATTTTGATGCTATGGTTGCTCCTTTTTTATTATGGTGCAGAAGTTAAGGGGTATGAGAAAAATGGTGTTATTGAATCATTGCACTTATAATTTTGTAAAAACACCTTGAAAATTAAAAAATGCACACCTAATTGTACGATATATGGTGATCTTGGTAAGGTACCGATGTCTGTTAATGTTAAGGCAAGAATGTTGGTTTTGGAAACGTTTCGTCTCGGGCAAAAAAGAGAAAATTTCTCGTACTTTGTAAGAAATGCTTTATAACCTTGATTATGGTGATATGTATCACTCTAAGTGGTTGAATTGTTTAAAAAATATATTATCTGAATGTGGTTTTTTAATGCCTGGAATAGTCAATATATAGATGAAAATTGAAAATTGTTAAAAATGTGAAACAGTATTATCACAATTTATTTGTAATTGATTGGAAGGCTCAGATATTTAATTCACCGAAATGTTGAATTATTGAATGTACAAGTCTGAATTTGGTTTTGAAGATTATTTAACTATATTGCCTTTTGATTTAAGAAATTTGTGTATTTGTGTAAATGAAGGTGCAATAGTCATAGGTTACCTATTGAATGCGGTAGATTTTAAACCGTTGATAGATCTGAAAGAATGTTTGACTAATGCAACCAAAATGTGTTATGAGATGCATTTCATTATATATTTGATTGTACTTTGTTTAATGCTGAAAGATTGAAATATTTACCAGTAGATATTAATAAATTTAAGAATACTATGAGTTCCTCTAAATTAATGAATATCAAAGATAAAGGACATTGGCCACTTTGCCCTGATAATATTTCATTCGATTTAATTACAGGTGATGGTTATTTATAGATCGATA
>JAULBM010000029.1:862418-883054 GCA_032357055.1 Geukensia granosissima | reverse complement strand
CGTTCTTGAAAATACGGCGTACTGAATGGGACTATATTGTGTATTTTTAGCACTATTTTTGCGTGTGTTCTAACTTCACGGGTGAATTGGTGCTTTGACACCTATCTACTGATCTCTGTATGTTGTTGTTGTCTTGCATTAAATTGATAATCATAAGTACAAGACGACAGAACCGGGAGTAATCATTATCATATTGTAACAACGGAAGTGAGCGGCACAAAAGAATATCTTCGAACTAGACAAAACTGGACAAGATGATTCGTTGTATTTGAATAAGAATAACATTGGTAGAACAGGCACTTACTTCTGTAACATCTTCTAATTCTGATATTTTTAAAGTTGCTTGTATGTTGCCGACATATAATAATAAAACCCTATTTATTAGACAACCGTTGATGGGTATTCTTGGGTCATAAACTTTGCAGCGGAGAATCAGTATATATATGTCGTTATCTTGTGTTGCAACCTTACAAACGTTTTTTCGGTGCAGATGGTCAACTTTTACACCACCGTATTATAGTTATTAGAAGTAGTTTTGTTCATCGGATTATGGTCAGTTCTAAGTCGACTCAATATAAATGTAGACAAATATAATATCTGCTAAAATGCAAATCATCTGTAAAGTAATCGGTTTGCTTTAAGAAATTAATGCAACAATTTTTAATTTAAAAAAAGTAATATAAAAAAATTTAATCAATTAATGCTCAGTGATTGTGCATTTTAAAATTATATACATTGATTTTGCATATTGAAGTAAAACAAAAAATGGTTGGTTGGTTTGTTTGAATAATTTGGAAACAAAGGAAACCCATTTTTATCAAAAGAAGTCTGAACACACTCAGGGTTTAATCTGCTATGAAAACGGAAATCAAAGTAATACAAATCTACAAAATGTCTTAGATTTTCAGTATTTCAGAGATTTATACGTTTTTGGTTTTTCAGAGAATTATTTAATTAAATTGGCAAGGTTATGCAAAATGCGCAGTAAAAAGACCCTATTGATATGATACACAAAAAACTGTGATTGCAAGAAACATCTTTTATAAAAATATTTGTATAAATGTTAAAATTGAAATAATTATCTGACATAACAATTACTGAAATTATATATGCTTGACTGGCCAGCTGGATGCCAAGTATTAAACATGATCCATAAAATTGTCAGCTCGGCAAAAACCAATCAGATCTTCTAAATATTATCAAAATGTAAACGTTTTCTAGTTGAATAAGCTATTTGATCTACTGCAAAAAAGTGATGGTTCCTTAAATCTTCATAGAATCAAGGTTTTATGAGAGTGCAAACTTTTAACATGAGTTTGAAGTTTTTTTTATAAAATGAGCAGAGAAAAGAAAATAGAGATCGAACGTTATCAGTCTTTGTATTTCCAATTTAAATGCGACTTTCTCAAATAAATTAGATTTTCATTTTGTTTGTTTTTTGTTTGTTTTTGTTTTTTTTTTCACCAAAAAATACCTATGAAATTTAATTTACATTGTACTGAGTTTATGCGAAAATTATACAATATCACACACTAAGGTATATTTTATACACCAAACGAAATTTGACATGACATATATCACAATTTTAGCAAAGAGGTATGTAATATTATATATTGTTGCGATCTAATTTCCTGCAGTTTTTCTCAGGAAAAATTTTCCCCTCTATGGTTTATTGTTGATATTGAAAAACTCTGTCCGAAAATTGTATGTTTTAATGGATGAATAAAAGGCTTCATTAAAGACAAAAAGGTGTGGCATGAATGCTTAGGAGAAGACAATAAAAAAGTGTAAATTACAATTATCTACAGATAGATCTAAGGCCTTCAGTAATAGACATATATCCACACCCAACGACAAGCTGCAAAATGTCATAAAATAAGTTGTGATGATATTTAAAAACTATCGTCGAAAACAAGTAAAACTTAGACATAAACACAACGACTTCCACAAAATTACTGGTTTCTTTTGGGACAGGCACATAAAGAATATGGAGAGGTACATGTAACCCATGTTTGTGATTACTCAACCCACTTTTAACCTGGGACAGTGGTTTAACAAAACCATATGAAAAAAACCTTAAAAAACAATTGCAGTGTTATTTCTAGCATAAAATTCAACAAAATTCTTTAAAATCCATCTTTTAGCAACTGGAAAATCTGATAAAGTGTAAGATTGGTCATGTTTAGTTACCTTACATAGGTTGTTTGGACCCACTAAATTAGGTAGAACTACATAGAAGTAGAAAAAGTAGCATTGAACCCAATAGGGATTTTTTTATAATTCAAATTAAAAAGAAGTTTCAATAAAGCATATGCTGTGTCAAAAAATTAATATCCATCGATATATTATGGGGTATAGTCCATGTGAAACTTTCGATACAGTGTAACTTTGTTTTTTTGGAAATTGCGTTTGAAGTACTTTAGTAGCTTGCATCTTTTAGAAAACATTGATGCACGGTAATTTTAACAAAAACCTATTTTTGTTCCTATTTCAAGCCTTTGTTGATTTTATTTTCGTTTTGTCTTGTAGTTGGTTTCAATTTTGTCTTGTATCTTTGGACTATGCACTTATGATCTTTTACATGGGTTTTCTACACTGGACCTATATCACAGCTATATTGATATGTGCAATTGTATGCATATGCAAGCTTAAGTTCAGTGTAAAATGCCTGTTCTATTTAGTCTTGTCCAGATTTTCTTGTATACTGTAAAAGGAATTCGAAGATACCTAAGGGGCAGACAGAAATCGTTAAGTCGGAAGACAGACAAGACCATTGCCAACAAAATGAAACGAAAGACAAACATAGAACGCACAACAACGGATATTATCCCATATTCGTAACCGCCATTCTTTTCCTAAACTTATTGTGACCACCCACAGGTTTTGACTATTTAGTAACACGATTGGTGCCATTAGTGGGGCAGAAGCTGCTTACCCTCCAGGGCATTTTAGTTAGCTCTCGTTTTCAACAGGTTCGTGTAACTCAAACTTTAGTTTTCTGTATAGAGTTTTGATGTTTGTGTTTCGTTTCTTTCTGTTGGCAAAGGACTTGTATGTCTTTCTGTCGGTTGTTGGGGGATTTGATTATGTTTCAATAAATATGGAAAATGTTCAGATATGATTGGGATTTTAATATGCATTAGGTTTCGCTTTAGTTTTGTTCAAGTGGCGTTTAGCGAAGCGCGCATCCTGCAATCTAGGTCATCCAGAAATTGGATTCTGTTCTTGTCGAAGGCCTGATAAGAATTTACCTTATATCGGTTCATTCCTATGATAGAAACATGATAAATGAAATCCAAAATGAATTTGACCAACAAGAAACCTAAAAAGAATATGGAATTAATTCGGGAACATCACAATCCACATCTCACATACGTTTTAGTTTATAACAAATATTCAAAGCCAACGGAGAAGGTACATTAAGCCCCATATTTGGCCCAAATTTTAGATTTTGTGATACAATAACAAACTGTTGTAAAAATGCTGTTTAATAATCATCTTTTAATAATTCATTACCTTTTTTGAATACTTTTCGTTATTTCGACAAAATGAAAGGATATATTTGACTATTTTGACAAGAATTTAACATTTTCGGTAAAAATACTCAATGTTTGGAAGTGTTTTGTTCAAAATAGATATGATCGTTCAAAAACATCCCAAAGATATTTTAACCAAACATTTGTACTTGATAGATCTTTAATTGTGCAAAGTTTGTTGTGATGTTTTTGTGCGATATATATTAAAATCGACAGAATAGTATCAAATATTGCATCAAATCAATCAATTTCTTAGTATTTCCACATTTAAAGCATTTTCTATGTGTCACGTGACCATTGTAGAGCTAATTAAACTTAAAATTCTGTTGGATTTGCTTTTTATAGGCATTATTTGATACAAAAAATGTGAAATAATAGATATAAGCCAATTTTCATTTTTTTAGCCAAATTCTTGGGCCAAAAATGGGCCTTAACGACCCTCGTCCTTTAACTGTGTGTAAAGCGCTTTGAATTTACATTTGTCAGACACGCTAGGCTAAACTAACATGGCAGATAGGAAATGGACAAAAAATTGCTTCTATTTGCAAGCTTGCTAATAAAACCATAGCTGCTGGTCGAAAACTGTCGCTAAGAAAGCTTTCAGGAAATATTATCAAAAAATTTAATTAAAATCGGCAGTATGTGTGAGTTAGAGACCAGTAAATATTTAACAAAAATATCTAAACAGCCCCAAGTTTGTGTAACAACCAGTTTCTAAATTTTACACAAGCTAGTGGGTCATAATTATTGTTTACTATTGCTCTTCACTGAAATGTGATACAGATCTATATGACTGGGAGTCATTTTGATTGTCATCGCCTTCACACCTCAATATCATAACAATGATGTAATTATTTCACTTCATTCAAATATTATGTTGATATAATAGGTATTCTTAATCATATATGTAATTAACACCCTGAGATATTTGTATGGGTGTGGGCCAGTCAAAGTACATTATCATCGGCTAGTTATATGAGAAACCAATTTGAAAAGTTTTATCAGTAATAATTCTCTTATAATATTTCATTGAAATAGTATCTTACTGGCGCTAATATTATTATGAAGTAAATATTATAAAAAAGCAATATTTTGAAACTGTATTTTATAGTGTAAGACGAAAATATTTGATACACGTAGATACTTATACCGTAACTTATTCAAATTGAATTTCAGTCAAACACTGGTCCTTTAGTAGTCAAATAGAACGTGGGTACAAAAAAATACAATGAATTTCAGTCAAACACGTGTCCTTCGGTAGTCAAATAGAACGTGGGTACAATAAAAAACAATGAATAATAGTTGATTCAAAACGATAGAATTTCTTACCACATTTATAACGTGCCGTTGATGTAAAACTAAATTGCACTAGCTTTGGACTGCATCCTATTTTCTGGGTTTTTACGTTAAGTAACATTTTAATGAGAAAATAATTTACAATCTTCAATATATTAAATCACTAACGCATTTTTCCATAACACTCTCATTTTTCTCACATTACCTCTCCAACATTCATTTGGGCTAATGTCACGTATTGTATCTCCGTACAAAAAGTTGTGAATTTTTTCCGCCCTCAATGAGAACACCATGGTAATATTAAATCTAAAAACGAGACACGTTTTTTCATTCTTTGAAGAGTTAAATCAGCGTACAGTTATTGTAGTCCTTATTATATTTCTCCAGTTACATGTTATCGTCACCAACAAAAACAAACATAAGATAATGTGTACTGATATTAAATGATTTAAAACGTTGAAATCTGAAGATTTTCCGCCTCAACTTTAAGACCTATCGTTGGCAAAAAAGATATGTAATTTTAGAGTCTACAGTTGCTTCCTATCACCGTTGGGAATAAAATCATTCGTCTAACTGCTAATTTCTGGAATTTTTCCAATATCATCCTTTTTTCTATCTATTGATTGAATTATCTTTTTAACACCTTTACAATCTTAATTAGTAAAGCCAATGATGAATTAACGAAATTATAAGTAGGCGGAGATTCAAGTCACAATCACCAAAAGAATTATTTATACTGGTTGATTGATAACATTTGTGGGCGTGGCTCACCGCCGAGCTATTCTTGCTGTTAAATTGCTGCGAGTACTGCCTGCCCCATGGATTAAGAACCGTATTAATGGCATTTCAATATAATCAGACAGAAGAAAAATGTTTCATGACCACTTACTTCTTGAGCAGTAAAAGCTTGAGTTGTCTTTATTGTTGTTATAGGACAAAGTTCTCGTATTTGACACTGCCGAGTTGTCTCTGAGTTTCGGTGGAATATCTGACAATAGAAACTAATTCTGACGGTAACAGTGTGATGGATCTACGCTGATAGAGAAGATGATAAGATGATATTTGGCGAAAACTATTAGCTTAATGCTAAATTGTTTGTTTTGCCAATGTGTGGTTAAGTGAGAGTAAAGATATACTGGAAATTCAAACCTATAATCGACACCTGTTCTTGAACGAGACATCCACAAAAACACAATGTAAGATTTTCGATATTTTCAAATTGTTTGGTTTGACTGTGGATTACTTTTATCAAAAATGAGATTATGGGTGTTCAAAGCTTCGAGACACATTTCAAAAATGTTTAAAATTTTGATACTGATATTTTGCTTATGTGTGCGAAATGTATTAACGGGATCATACATGAATATGTTTGCTCTCCAGCAGACTCCCCCAGATCCGTGTTATAACGAAAGAGGGGAACCAAATTTGTGCACTCCAGACTTTGTTAACGCTGCTTTTGGAAAGGATGTAACAGCGTCTAGCACGTGTGGCTCGCCACCAACACGGTTTTGTAAGTCTAATACGGACAAGGATGGTCGAGTTGTCCGAAATTGTTTTATTTGTGATGCTAACCATCCCAAACGTATGCATCCACCATCTTATTTAACTGATTTAAACAATCCAAATAATTTGACCTGTTGGATGTCAAATACATATGTTCAATATCCTCAAAATGTAACTTTAAAATTATCACTGGGAAAGAAGTATGAAATTACATATATTAGTTTACAGTTTTGTTCAGCAAGACCTGATTCCATGGCGTTATTTAAAAGTATGGACAATGGCAGAACGTGGGTACCATTCCAATACTATTCTAGTAACTGTAAGAAAATGTATTCCAAATCTCCTAGAGCTTTAGTGACAAAAGCAAACGAACAAGAGGCACTGTGTACCGAATCATTCAGCAATATTGAACCTCTGACGGGAGCTCGTGTTGCATTTAGTACACTCGAAGGAAGACCATCTGCGTACGATTTTGATAATAGTCCAATATTACAAGACTGGGTGACGGCGACAGATGTCATGGTAGTGTTTAATAGATTGAACACGTATGGAGACGAGCATGACGACGAATCCGCAAGGGAAAGCTATTTCTATGCTTTATCAGATTTCGCTGTTGGAGGCAGGTGCAAGTGCAACGGTCATGCATCTCGTTGCGTAACAAATCGCGAAGGTCAATATGTGTGTGATTGTAAACATAATACAGCTGGTTCGGAATGTGAAAAATGTAAACCATTCCATTTTGACAGGCCATGGGCGCGTGCCACTAGTAGAATTGCCAATGAATGTGTTGGTAAGTACAAATTACTTATTATATTATATTATCAATTTATCTTCAGTGTAAATTATATCATAGAAAATTCCTCCTACCAGGTTCTAGTATACAAATGTTGCTGTGCAATTCAGTTCACCAAAAAACATTTGTCTTGATGAAAATACCAATCCCGTAAAAAAATAAGACTTTATGATAAATATAGTTTTATTATTTTCTAAATTAGAAAATTTTCCAGCTAATATTTTATTACAGAATAATGCGTAGGTTTTTAGGGGATTTTGAATTAATGATGATATTTTAATGTAAGAATGATAGATTTATGTTTATGGCACGATACGGAAGACATTAAAGCATACAATGATAGCAGAATAGAAACCATATCCAAAAACCTACTGTTTTACTAGCTATACACATAACTTTCTCGGTTTATGAAGAAATATTAAATATCTTCAATGATCATTTGTTTTACGGTTTATTTGATGGTTCTAGCAGGTGTTAATAAGTTATACAATTTTCAAAACTTAAGATTTTATTTTCGATTTATAACTTGTGAACTATATTTTGAGTTTGGTTTTAATTTACATTTTTCGTATTACAATAATTTCCATAAATATCCAATAAACCATATAATGGAAAATATTAAGATTCCCATTATTGATATAAAAAGATTAATTGAAAAAAATGACTAAAAGTATGAAATATAAAAAAAAACTAACTAGCAGGTTAAACATTAACAGTATATTTCAGTATTGAAGGTAAAGATCTAGCTTATAGAATATTATCTATATACCACCTATATGGTGAAATTGCGTTCATGTGAAATTTATGTCCATTTTAAACAGGTCATAAATATTTAATGGTTGTTTAGACATTATAGACCATAAACACCATACTTTATTGTCCTGGATAACTGAACTTCACCTCTGTATGCATGTTCAAGTTATCTTGCATGTAAATTTCGATGTTGAAATGCACATTTCGTCTTAACCTGTACTTAATCTAAGTGAATAGGGTTAAGAATAAAGGTTTTATTTAATACTTCCAATTGATATTTTGGAAAGGTCAAAATAAGAAATTCCAAACATTTGGCCCCTGAAGAACTCTGAAGATGATGTGAAAGTGTATATCATATTTCCTTTCTTCGTACATAACTCTTTGTTATTAAAATGTGTATTTAATTGCCTGATATTGTGTCATGCATCACAAAATTATAAAATTATTTTCCGCTGATTCACTTTTGCATGATCCAAGACCATTACTCCAATTTTAATATGAAACAATTTGAAACGTTGACTGAACACTATGAACAAAGTGAAACATAAGATGTATATTCTGTCCAGTAAATAGTGTTTTGTTTCACATGATACATGTGATTGGATATTTTCTGTGGGTTTTTAATTCACAAATATTTTTAAGAGAAAAGGAACCGATTGATTATATGAACTACCATGTGTATACCGGGAACAAGGAATTTTTCCGCTGAAGAAAGTTACAATTTTTAATAAAAAAATTAAAACCTGCAATTTTGTTCAGGGGAACAAAACCAAGTACTAGGTCTATTACTAACAAAATTCATAAGAAGTAGACAATCATACTACATCTCTTCCTTCTATATTCACAATATTTAGAATTCAGTAACATAACTTTACATCTTTATTTTAAACATTTGAAATCTGCAGGTGTTCAACTGATGCTTTAAAAACAGTCGAGCAAAAAGTAATTAAAATATGTTAAAAAATTACGCGACTTTTCACACTTTCTAAACACCTAAACTATGTATAAATAAAATTGCATTTTTATATAATGGGAAATAATTTTTAAAGGCTATTTTGACATTAATCTCTTGTATAAACCTCAGATTTAAAATGAATTTCGGATTAAAAATATATAGAAATTAAAAGCATTAATGAAGAGAGGAATTTTGAAAGGTTAGAGATTATTACACAATTAGGATGTCGTACTTTCACTAGTTAATGAGCTTATCACACCTGTTTTAATTACAAAATAAACCTACCACACAGGTGAGTCCATTATGATCATACGCTAATCACTATTTTGGTTAGGAATGAATGGAAAGGGGGGTTTAACAATATCTTTAGATCGGTTTACGTGTTTTAATTATGGGTTGTAAAATCACCTTAGGTTACCACTTATAGTACTTCTTTACGAAATAAGTGTCAAAAGAATCGCCATGTCTTTTCAAAGTTCACTGTAAATAGGGTGTAATTAAGATTCCGCTTAAGGCAAGTGGTACGTAATAATTTGTCGAGGTGATAAATTGAATTACGATACTAATAGTTCTATCAGTAGCGAGAAATTGTGATAAAATCCTGTTTCTTCAACATCAAAGGTCGCTGATGAATAATGATTGCATTCTCACTTTTGGGGAATATCATTTTTGATTGTACATCTTGTATGAACAAGCTATTAAGAATAAAAATGACAATAATAATGTTTCTATAAAATATTGAGATTTTTTATTGCAGATTTTACATTGATTATGCAAGAGATTTTCATCTAACGAATTAAATTGACTGATTCACATACGAGCATGAATTCAATCATCCTTGTTTGGTGAATTGCAAGTAAACTATTTTTTAAAAATTGTCTTTGAAGCCATAAAATATTTTACTGCATAGTCATGAAAAAATTTAATTGGGAATAAGATTTAAGAGTATCAGTTTTACTTAATTATTTTTCAAGCAGTTTGTTTACCCGTTGAAAAATACAGAAAATAATTTTAATAAACGGGATTTTCAGTTTTGAAAGCTGTTTAAATTAGAAGTTCTTTTTGAGTTCGTCCATTTTAATTGATCGAACGTGACTTCTTTCCAATTCCAGCAAGCTTTTCCGTACTAGGTAAACTTTCCACAGAATAGAAGATATTTCTTCAACGTATGGATTTCCTTTATGTATCTGTTAAAGTAAACATGAATGTATAAAAATTATAGGAATAGTAATCGCGTGTAAATATTGACTATTTGTAGAATGATTCTTCTCTGTTACAATACTTGGTTTATCTATTAATGCTGATCATTGAACGTATAATTTAATTTGAAGAATTTAAAGAAGATCTCTATATTCTCGTAAAATATGGAGTAGGTATTCAAATTAAATTGACTGAATACAGATCAATTTCGGTGTAATTTACATCAACAACAAATTGTAATATCATTTATCAATTAAAATCTGATATTTTTTATCCATTCTATCCAATATTTAATTCGAACACTGCCCTATACCTGTTCCATGTGACCCACAACTTTTTTTTATCACATCGTGTGGGGTTAAGGCAAAAAGTAAGAACCTTTATCACTTCTTGTATTCTCATTTACCAAAACCAGAGCGAATTATTTTCCAATGTTTGAATGTTTGTAATTTATAATTTTTGTTTAGACGGCTGTCTTGTATACAATCGTCCAATTTCTCCTACCTCTACATTTTACAAGAAGTCAGTCTATTTTATTTTTAAATTATGTCATCTGTAAATATTTCGAACTGTTTTAATTAATACATGAAGTCTTATGCTAATTTATCAAAATTCACGCTACAATTGGTTATTCTGATGAAGAAATCTCTTTTTATCAAGGAGCAGACAATTGTATTTATCATATACCCTTACATAATGATAAAATAATAGGAGCGCGTTTGAAGTATAAAATGCAAACATTCGGCTATTTTAAGAAAAGTGATAATGATTGTAACGTTCGAAATAGATTGTTATTTTTTGCTAATTTCCATCTGTTGCTCACTTATCTTTGTTAGACAATATACCATCACACGTTTAGCTGCAAAAACTCTCAGACGTCTCTCGAAACATTCGTATGCTTACTTTCAAGACTCACCAGTTCAGATGATATTATTTATTGCAGTGCTGTAAAATATATTAAATTTTCGAGTACACAGCATAAGCTTCTGAAGAGGCAAGACACCTACTAAGCCTAAAACATCAGATTTCTTGTTTCTTAACTATTTCTTATGCATTGGAATTTTGTTTCAATTAAAGAAATTAAGTTTTCTATTTAAGTCGCTTCAAAACGACCAAACAATATATTTTGAATGCACTATTCCTCGTATTTCTAATTCATTCACAAAAGCTGAGTTTTCCTGTGTTAAATAGGTATTAGGATTCTCAGATGTTGCTTGTTTACTCTAGTAAGAAGAGCTAATGTTTAATGTTCCAGTTATATTGGATTTCACCGGTTTTAAGATTCTGCAGCTTTTTGGCAGTCAAAATTACGCTTTTAAGTTACTGTTTTCTGTAAAAATAATGTGCAAGAAATATGTGCATCATCTATCTGTTTCATTGTCCTCGTTAGCGTGGTTAGTTTCGGCGGCCAAAAACTATCGAGAAGGTATTTTTTAATGCACTGTGAAAAATGTGTTGTAAAGAGACAAGTCTTTGGCTGTTTTCATTGTCCATGTTGATATGGTGTGTATTAAGTATATCAGACGTTTGTATTATTATCAGAGATACGTAAAGGTAAACGCCCCAGACATACACTATCTCTACAAAAATTCTTACTATACCATTATTACCGTAATCACAGCATTTGCAAGAAAATTTTTAATACAAATGAATTAATAGTACTTTAAAATTGCTGTATATGTTATTATACAATTTTCGATAGACATGAAAATCTCCATAAAAAGAACAAGTCGATAGACATGACAATCACGATAACAAGAACAAGTCGATAGACATGACAATCTCGATAACAAGAACAAGTCAATAGACATGACAATCTCGATAACAAGAACAAGTCGATAGACATGACAATCTCGATATCAAGAACAAGCCGATAGACATGACAATCTCGATAACAAGAACAAGTCGATAGACATGACATTCTCGATAACAAGAACAAGTCGATAGTCATGACAATCTCGATATCAAGAACAAGCCGATAGACATGACAATCTCGATAAAAAGAACAAGTCGATAGACATGACAATCTCGATAACAAGAACAAGCCGATAGACATGACAATCTCGATAATAAGAACAAGTCGATAGACATGACAATCGCGATAAAAAGAACAAGTCTATAGACATTACAATCTCGATAACAAGAATAAGTCGATAGACATGACAATCTCGATAACAACAAGTCGATAGACACGACAATCTCGACAGAACACGACACAGGACTCCACAAAAAAAAACATTTTGACGTTTAATATCACTGTGTACACTGAAAATAAATCTATTTGACACTGACAAAATTCCTTAAATTTAACCAGATCTGGTGATTTTTTTTTTTTGACAATGATTTTTATTAAAGTGCCTCTATGGATAAACATGGTTATCTGGTATTGATATTCTATTGATATTCCATTGTGTCATTATTCGTCTTTTTTTGTTTGTTTTTATGTTTTTTTTTAAGTGAAAGGGGGCTAGTATGGACCCGACAAAACTAGTTTAGCTTTGCTCTATGTTGTATGATGCCAGCCTATAATTTGACATGTTTCCTGTGGTGATGTAGTGTTGTTATTTTTCTCACATCTTTTGATTTTTTTCTTTTAAATTTTAGTGTTGTATACTATTGTATACAAATTTCGGTGTTGTATACTATAGTGCTAGTAAATAATATGTACAATGTCATGTATAAATGTCTAAAAATATGCAATCTGCTGGTGGATCATGTCCTCCAGGGTATTCACCAGCCCAGTTGTCATTAACATGAAAATGATCAAACAGTGTTTTAAGAAATTTTATGCATTTGATAAAATTCTAAAGCATTGAAAATACGGAAAGGCTTCAAAGGGTGTTGCACTATCAAGTAGTTGTTCCTGCCGTCGGATTTGACTTTCAATTTCGATTTGTTTGGATTTAGGTGCTTCGTTTGCTATATTTCAATCTTTGACCTCCGATGTTCTGGTTCTAATGCTACTGATGAGAGGTTCATATTACATGCCCCAAATTTTGCCATTTTTATTCATATTGTTAATTTTTTTTTTCAATAAGAATCAAAGCTTTCACAGACGTTTGTTCAAATATCTTCCTCTCCAAATAGTTCCATGTCACTCTTTTTATTAGCAGAACAGCTCATATATTTGAGGAATATTGCATAGAGTAGGAATTGCTTTCCATGCTTTTTCAAATAAAACCGTTTACGTTTAAAGACTTTTGCACATTTTGAGCACGAACCACCGGCATGCAATAATTCTTTTTGCTTCGTTTGACCATTATATCAAAAGTAATACGGTGTCAATTTATAAGAAGACCATACTGCACCCATACAAAGGATTTGAAAGGATTCGAGATATAGCAATGATTTTAAAACAATATGTCTTAAATTTATTCAAATGTTGAAAACCAAAGTAGATTTAAACTTTTACAAGCTATATATCTTGCGTTTTACGCATTTGATAATGTTACAGGTGTTGTTGACACTACGAGTGTAAATGTGAGTACCATCTCCTCCAAAACTCTGTTGACCCAGACTTATAGGTTTATTTGGACGGTATAATTCAGTGGTATATATTGAAGGATTTGACAGTATAGTACTACTTTATATTGATAACCACTCTAAAAGGTGTTGAACAATGTTTGATTAAGATATCCAACTATACGTGCCTTATCATCCTACTAAATTTATACTTAACAAACATATCCTGACGTTTCACAACAACATAGTATGAGATTTGTGAGAGAAAACTTATCTTTATTTGAGAAATACTTTCAATAAGCTGTCATTTATTATCTTAAGAATGAGATCACTTTTCCTGAAGATCAAAATTTTCATTCACAAAAGATTGACAAGGTTCTGACCTTTAAATGCATTATGGGAGTTCGATTTGTCTGACATGATGCTGGCAAGGAAACGCCAAGTATAATAACAACTGTCTAGAATAAAGATTTTGTATGTGTAAAATTGTGCTGATTTCCCGGTTAAGCTTAAGTTTAGGGATTACATTAGAATATAGCCATAGTACGATGATGACAAAAATTGAGTAGCTTGTAAATATAATAAAACATTAAAGTCTTACAAGACAAGTTTGTCTTCTAAAGTGAAAGATACCAAGACAAGGTTTTGCTACATTCCATGTTTGACGAAGAGTAATTGGTAAATGTAGACAAGTTAAACAATGAAAAACTGTGTGCATCATCAGAAAGAAGAAAGGAATGGCATGGTTATTATTGTAATATAAAAAAACTATTGTTTGCCGTTCTTAATTCTTAAACCAGTAGTCTTATGTATCATAATGTAAAAGTGGATGTTTCCAAATGGGAACTAGTTGTTTTAGTAGGGTTTCTATAATTTTGGTCCCATAAGATCGTCGAAACGGAAAGGAACACTTTCACGTGAACAACTGTGAACCAACAGCCATATTTCTGTAAATACGGTATTTATATATATATTCCCTCTGTTTTTCAGACTCGGATATTTACCCCATATCTTTTCATTTTCATACATGTATGTCTGTCACGGGAAACAATTTTACCATACATTGTATATATCACCACGAAGCTTAAAATTACATATATGTGAGCTTGATTTATTATAGTTCTATGAAATTCAAATATTTATTGATTTTTATGGACTTAATAAAGGGTAAATATAATAATGATGATGATTGACTATGCCAAAAAATGGCCTTTGTCTGTTCAGGCAGTAAGCAGAATGTCTTCCATAATGGACACTATTTTGGTTTTGTAAATCTGTCTTCTACCAATAATTTGGCAAAAATGGCAACTTTATCATTATCATAATGTCTTGATCCAAAAAAACAAGCTTAATATATTATGAAAAATTGAACATTAGATAAGTAAACTTATAATTGATTATGCTTTTTGTAACATTACCCGTCGCGCAAACGGCGTGTAGGATGATGGCTCGAAAACCTGCAGATTTGAAGGGCTCATGTGGTGCTTTTTTCATTTAATAAGTTTATATGGTGATCTAATCATGTTTGCCATTTAAGTATTCATATAAGACACATTGCTGATAGAATGACACGTGATGTATACAATGTACAATCTGTAAATAAACAGTGAACGTGTTCTCCCTTGTAACAGAATTGCCGTGTACATGTATATATGTTCTATCATGCCACCCTGATGTAACCTTTTCCTTTCCGTCATTTTCATTACACGGTGCATTTTTTCGTCATTTTCTTTGTCCATACGATCTGTTAAGGTTGGATATAAAATACTCTTTGAACTTGCGACATCATGCATTTGTACTAAATTATGCAGACAAATATTAAACTCAAATTCATATCGCATTTCATACCATCATATTGCAATTAATTAAACTCTCGTTTTCACTTCTGCTTATTCATGATCCTCCATTTTATTACATTTAACTTCAGATCTTATAACCACACAAATCATATTTGAAATATTTTCTCACAAAGTTAAACTTTGTGGCAAACATACTATGGCATAGATCCAGGAGAAAAATTATAGATATCGTATTCAGGTGCACGCCTCTTATTTTACATCAGAACATTACCAGTGAAAGTGTCCCCATTCAATAGAGTGACACTCAGATTGACAAATTATTTGATATTCCTCCGCACTCATAAATTGCCATATTTTTGTTAGTCACCGGTTTTTGTGAAATTGAGATATTTTCTTTATTCCACAGACTTGGCCACACAAAATGAAAGGGTTACTTCAGGTATTTTAATAGTAATCTGTATTTAATGATATTAAAGTCAAACATAGGTTACACGTCGCAATAGATATCTGGCAAGGTTGTAATTATGGAGCTATATATTGCAGTGTAATTACTAAGAAAACTTGCTTATAGGGCTGGGAAACGACTTAAGCTTTTATCATTGTGTGTCTGTATTCCCAATCTGAACCCAATTATCATTTTCGTTCGACATTAAAATCTTGTTTGCATCTGCTTTAAAAGTCATTAAGCAAATAGAATTCTTTAAAAAAAAATCTTTAATGTTATTGAGTTTCAAGTTATGTTAGGTCCGTCGTATGCTGATAAATCTATTGTTAATTTTCAGGATCATACGTCACCATACGGTCGTATTTCGTTCGTGGAAGAATATATAATTCGCACCGCATAAGTTACAATATAGAATATTCCTCAATAAGTAAGGAGATTGGCAAATATTTCAATAAGTACACAAAAATGTACAGACCAGACAAGTACATTTTGACTTTCCCATATTACTTAAGAAAACCTTTTTTAACAAATGGTTCATGTATCTACTGATGGAATTGGCACTGAAACTATCTAAAGGAAACGTGTCTGTAACAACAAAAACGAATAAAATCAGTATCTGTCAGCATCAATAATGAAACATAGTAATCTCCTTATGATCTCAAACAGCGATCTCAATTTAACAATTAGGAGAACTTTTATATCTTATATGAATGAACTAATTGTCCTATTGTTGGTAATTTTGGTAAACACGGTCTACATACAAACATCTACATTTTGTACCCATGAAAGGGATTTTTCTACAATAATTGAAAATTAATATGCTAAGTACATTGATTTCTTTCCTAAACAAGTCATTCAAATACTCACCTATGAATTTTAATAATACAATATATTCATAGAACCCCACTGAGGGATACAAAACTATATAATTTCTTTTTAAAGATGTTGTAAATATCGTATTTCATGCTCAATTTTGTTTTATTATAAACCATACCCTGTTAAAATGTTAAAGCTGGAGAAAACAGCAGGTTTATAAAAGTCATATTCTTGTCACAAATTACTCTCCTCTGGAGGCATATCAACGGGGCAGACTTATCCGTGTTAAATCTGCATAATTAAATTATCAGCCACAAAATCATATTCATGTGCATGATGTTAACAATACCCGATTTCAATGTGATAGGGATATGTACCCACAATACGACAGGCACATTAACAAAGCCACGGCAGTGTCATTTTAATATGTATCTTCATATTAAACATTAATCTCAATTGGTCACGAAAATGGAAATCTTCACTTACACATATTAGAAGACAAACAAATATTTAGATGCTTTTTATACAACTTATTGGACAGAATATTTCAGTAAATATGAATGCATGTAGCGTAAATTCAGAGTTACCATGGCAAAATGAATAACGCGAATGTTTCTGTCCCTCTTCGGCGACAAAAAGTGCTTATCCCTTTCCGTTCTTTGTCAAGTAATGTTTCAGCACATGATCGGGATTTCAAGCTGCTCTATACGTAGATCTTTTTTCTTTTTTGATTATTTTTATATGGTGCATAACAATTGTATTTTCTTGACAAGATGAGCTGTTTACAGTAAAGGAGTTCTTTGCTCAACTGTTATGGTACTTCACAAGATGAAGTACCGAAACCATGCATATCTTTTCCGTTCGAACAATAATAACACTTTCTTATATCTCTACAGCTTGACAAGGAAGTATAATTTTGGTGTTCAAGATGAAGGCTTTAATATCGTATCGCGATATAGCTTCAGTCGGCACAGGAGCTCGGGCATTAACATAAAAATCATGATGCATGTAAAAACGCGAAATATACATTCATTTTTTTCATAGTTCCGATCCAATTTATGGTTAATTCGAACCATTTATTGCAGAGGCGGATCCAGACTTATAGAAAAGGGGGCTAATTTTTGTGGACCTCTTGATTCATCAATTTTCTCGATTTCTGATGAAGATTAAAACCAAAAATTTACCGAAAACTTTTCTCTTTTTATCATTTTTGCACCGGGCTCCTCCCCCCCCTGGAAGACCTGTACAAAGAAGCCTGAATTTTTTTTTCATAACGAATAAAAAATAATATACAATACCACATTGGTAAATTAACAGTGTGTAAAAGGTTTACATATAAATGTTTACTTTTAATCCGCATAGGATTTGTCATAAGCCCGTCATAAATTGCCTTACGGTGAATCCAGCTTTTGGGGGATATTCTGTTTAAGGGACGCCTCGTTTGTTATCAATTTATCATGAAACAGATCAATGAAATATTCAGTAGGTTATTTTGTGCAATTTCATTTCTGATCATCGATTTATGATAATTCGAGCGACAACTTATGGTCTAAAACAAATAATCCGTAATCCTTTTAGCAGATAACGATGTTAAATTGCAACACAAATGAAGTGACGTCATCTTCGGGTCCTCACATTAATTTTGGGTATTTTATTGTCTGATGAAAATGTTGTACTTCTGTAAAGCAGTGACCAAGAAGCTATTCTTTTTTATCTTTAATTCCCTTTAAACCCAATGACGTCCTGTTTTCAAACGTTGAAATGAAGTAGATCTTGTTCAAAATGTTGTTAAATATAGTATTTTTTAACCAGGGAATGTTTTTATTTTAAAATTAGGGATACCAAAATTATACAGGACATCTTGTTTCTGGGTAAGCCTATATTTTCAGGAAAACATCAGAAATCTGTCATTTTTTTATGTAACTTTGCCCATAACATCCCTTTTAAAAACACTTTCCTTGCATAGGCAATTTTACTTGTATATTTTTTTTATAAATGTTATTTATGGATAAATTCTTGAAATATTGCTTATTTTGTAGTATTATATCCTGTCTAAAATAGAATTGTTTCCTGAAAGATTCTTTCCAAGAGGAAGTGTTTTCTTCAATGAACCATGTAAATTGGAGACTTATTACTGTCGCGAATTTTTATGACTAAACTCTATAAAGATTTTCCACCAACTGACTTTTGGATAAAGTTCATACGTGTGAATGTTCGGCAGCATTTGTCCTTTCTGAATTTATAAGTTTCTGTATCATAAGTTAACTTCAAAACTGAAATATTAAAAAGACTCGATTTTTCATTCCCTATTGTAAATTTTCCTTTCCTGGACGCGGATTTACTTAATTCTATCATGAATATAAAGATATAATTAATGCTGCACCTGCAGAAATTGATGAAATGAGATATCAAAACTAAACCTTTATGGGAATTTTATGATTATAGATCGTCAGTTTTCACACAATTCCATTAGGAATAAACTCATCCATAAGGTATAACCCAGTTTAAAGATCTTTAAATATTGTGTTCTTTGGAATCACCATTGTCTTTCTGCTCAATAATATACATCAAAATTAAAATAAATCGATATTTCTCCATTTTTTAAATCGTTGAAGGTGTTGAGCGTAACATATCTTTTGATATTTGCCAATGTAGTTGTTATTGGAAGCTTACCAAGCAAAAAATGAGAGAAGCCGTTTATAATAAAAGCCTTTTATTCTAAATTTACATGGTCTTGTGTTAAACAAAAGATTGAAATTTTTTTTGTATCACTTTTGTTTACATACAATAAAAATATTTTTGACGTCTCATACGCTATTAAGAATATAAGACAATAAATATGGCTAGAAAAATATATCAACTCAGTAGTGTCAATTATGAATTTTTTATTCTAAACAATGCCTGAATCTACGTTCTACAGCTAACTGAAAAATGCAAGCTTAACACTAGTAATAGTCGTAGACTGACTAAATTATTTGTATAATTATCAAGTCAAATATGCAGTAAGGTTCCGAAGATGATGATTAAAATTGTTCCTGATATTGTTTTTAATGAAAATAATGAATAAAAAGAAAGCATATGAAGAAAGTTAAATTCCGCTCAAATAAGATGGCTGTTTCACATCAATGGATATGAACAGAATTTTCAGGATTACTGACACGTCCAAAACCCAGAATTAAAACTAAATAATCGAGAAAAAATACAAAATTTCATTTAGCAAATCACTCAGAAATCACGTCAATATAAATCTGGAATTCCTTTGAGATATAATGGATCAGTTTAAGACTCAAATAGTCTCCGAGGACATCTTGAATGTAGAACAAAGTATTAAAAAGGACTGTAGGTTTTACCGCTAGAAAACAAAATTCCTTTAGAATAAAGCGTCGGATTTCGTTTATTAAAGTTGAATCGAGAGAGAAATTGTCCGGGTCCTTCGCCAAGAGGTTAAAAACATGCGTCTATAGGCCAGAAATAGGGATTTCTGTCGCCTAATTTCGAATAAAATGGTATAACATATACTCTTGGAATATTTTTATTTTCGACCTAACATTAGAAATATGTATGGCTAGACGTTGTCAAAAATAATTCTTGTAAGTAAATGTTCGATAATGTTTGCAGAATGATGTAAGAAGATAGTTTAATGATAAAATTTGATGAAATAAAACATTTGAAAGGATTCTATCCGGAATTCAAAATTAGCATTTTATCACAAAAATATGGGTTTCAGAACTCATCAAACTAGCCATCGGACAAAAATTTTAAATCTGACAATATGATCGTTCATCACAACAGGCCGAAAGAACTAATATGTAAGTAAGTAAGATTTTATTGAATAAAGACCAAACATTGATCTGTATATAAACAGGTACAATTAGTATCAATGCAATATAATATATGTTGTTATATCCCAGCTGAGTATTCGTGCCAAGTTTTTGAATTTTTACGTTCACAATAGATATATGTATTATAACTAGAGGCTCAGGAGGCTGAGCCTGTATCGGTCACCTGCCATTTGGCAAAGAAGTTTCAGAGGAGAAGATTTTTTAATGAATCAGCCAATCAGAAACAAGATTTGTCT
>JAULBM010000029.1:845858-857750 GCA_032357055.1 Geukensia granosissima | reverse complement strand
GTTAACCTTGTATCATCTGATGCTTCAGAGATCCGGTGGGGGAAGTATATTGTAAAGTTGTCACAAATTTAAGACGATTCAGAAATAAGGTATGGCACTGAGTCCGTCTTGTCTTTCCTCTTGAGGTCGGTTTATCTTAATTGTTGTCTCTTGTTTTATTGGTTTTTCTGCGTACTAATGTGTTGACTTCAAAAACTAAATCTTACGCATTGGTTTTAAAGATACTTATTTTATGTCGTTTTGTCCCAGCACAGTTAGAGGAAGGGTTGAGTGTTCACAAACATGTTTAACCCCGCCACATTCTTAATGATGTGCCTATCCCAACCTCAGGAACCTGTAATTTAGTAATTGTCGTTGTTTTATGTTTTTTTTACATTGTATACTTATCTGGTCGATAGTTATTACATTTGAATATCACCATGTTTTATTTGTGGGGCCTTTTCGTATAGGGTGTGGATATGTGTCCATTACTGCAGACCGTATATGACAACCTGTAGATATTTGTAATTTACACGATTTGGGTGATTGTCTCATAGACAATCATAACACGTCTTTCTTTTCTCTAAGACACACCGTAAACTTGTCTCATTCATCAAGAAATCTACCTTAACAATAATAATTATTTTAATAAACTAATACTATAAAATGGAGATCATCCAGTCTCACTTTTACTCAATGTTGTCCAACACTGTTAAGATTTATTGCAGTATCTTCAATAATCCTGATAAAGCAATACCTGCAATTGTAGTGTTGGTGTGTGTACAAAAAACCAAAACAAAAACAAAAAACAAACAGATAAGTTTGAAAAAAAAAGCACTGAATCGATACTCTTTTATGGACCATGTTTGAATTCAATATAAAGCTTCCATAGGCTGATATTTTATAAGAATAATACTGACTTTTACATTCGTTTTGTTTTTGTACTTAAATAGATCAAGGCATACAGGAAATAAGTTGTTATTACCAGTCACTAAAGTAGGATAGGTGTCAAATACTACCAAAGTGTTCATGTATTGCAAAGACTGATCGCATTTTTGCTGAGCCATCCAACTAGAAACACTTATTAATAAAGGGAACTCGTTCTTTTGAGGGAATTATAATAACTCTTTCTTTTGAGGGAATTACAATTGGCTATTTTTACTTGTTTCAAGTTCAGTATATATGTAGGGTCAAATGCTTGTGCAGCAGATTTTGTTTTTAGAAAACATTTTGTGCCTTGGCTAAAAGTATCGTATTTTAGTGTATCACAACAGTTTTAAAATAATAATAATAGTGGCTTAAAATGAGTTAAATTTGTAGCGTTTAGGTGAAACAAATTTCCGTCGGTTTTAGTAATTGAATTCTATCGGTTCTGTCACTGTTGTCAATCATATATCATCTTCTGTTTTTTAAACGGCAAAAAGAAGGGTTCCAAGCCAGAAACGAACAGTTTGCCACAACAGTTGAAGCATTCACTAAATATCATGAACACAGTTTATTGTTTTGTCAAATAAAGTTACAGTGTATTTTAATTTTTTATCAAGCAATCTTGTTTCCATTATTTCAGCCTGCAACTGCAATCTCCATGCTCGCAAATGCCGCTTTAATATGGAATTATATACTCTGTCGGGCTACACAAGTGGAGGCGTCTGTTTGAAATGTCGCCATAATACTGCGGGCAGAAACTGTCATTACTGCCGGGAAGGGTATTACAGAGATTCCACCAAGCCTATAACTCACAGAAAAGCATGTAAAGGTAAGAAGATACATCTCACTTTGTTATTTAATGTCATTTTATCTTTCAGCGTGTAACTGTAATTTGCATGCACGTCGATGTACCTTCAATCGAGAACTATATTTACTGTCTGGATTCAGCAGCGGTGGAGTGTGTCTACGTTGTAAACACAACACAGCTGGTCGTTTCTGTCACTATTGTCAAGAAGGGTATTACCGCGATCCATCTAAACACCTAACAGACCGAAGAGTATGTCGAGGTATACGAACCCCCGTCTATCTCTTCCTTCGCACAATATAATTGCACGCTTATTAGTCTGTCAGCATGAAGAATGGTTTCATAGTTTCGAAAGATAGAAAATATATCTTATTTGGTATTTATCTATTTTCTTCCCTTATATTCTAGCTTTTAGAAGGTATGCCTTATTTGGTTAATTACTAATTGTCTTCCCTTATATCATTTTAAGCCTTGGATGAACTACCATATAAAAATGAGAATATTGAATATAATTATATATGTCAAATGGAATACGATCCACATCTTAGATACATGTTTTACAAATTAAAAAAACACTGTGTGTAAAGCGCTTTTCTGGAATAAAGTTCATTATTCTACAAATCTGCACACTTTTAATTGATGAAACCATATACCTGCTTGATTTTCACTGCTTCATTTGTATGTCGTCTTCACGAAATTATGTAGAACTGAATTGTATGTAATGTACTACATGTAGTTTTACCAGTGTTTTTGCTAGATGTTTTTGGTTAGCCCTAGCAATAGCAATATTAAAAGTTTCAAGATTATACGGAAGTATTGTGCACGTTTTACAACGAGAAGAATAACAACTAGTCAATTAGGACTACATTTGCGTAGATACATCGTACTGGCAAATTTGTCGTTTTTTTACAATTTGTGACAGAAAAACAGTTAGTAGATTTATTAATATGCCATAATTGAAATAGTTGCAGTAATCACACGACACATAAACTGGAAAACACACCAAAGACCTACAAAAGTGTTTCTTGTTTGGAAAAAATCGTGTGCCCCGCTTTTTCTTTTCACAGGCCTGTCTAGAATGCGTTTTTCTCAGGTTTTAGTTTTTTGTATTTGGTTAAACGTGATTTCTTATAGGATTTGAATTATGTTTGTTGATCTACGATGTAACAATTTTTGGTTAACAAAACATCATTTATCAAATTAACACACCATCCACAGTGCCATCGTTTGATATCAGTGTAGAAGCAAGGATTTTAATGTATACTTGGTTCACATCAAACTCGGTTTAACGTTGTTTCTCGTGTAAGGTCGATGGACTTTCTGATGGGCTTATTTACTTGTATAGATCTTCACATGCCATTTTCCATTCTATAATCTAGTATCATCCCGAGACTTACATATCGACCCACGACTTTCGTTCGAGGGAAGGTGCAAGAGTTAATATGGAAGATGTTGATTACTTTGATTTTGATTGGATGGCGTCGAAATTTTCATGGCATTAAATTCATGTTTGATGCCTTCGGAGAAACTGCTCATTTAATTTTTTAAATGTTCTAATTTTATTCAAATGCATTAGAATAAATTTATCGTTATATATCAACTCAAATCGTCAACTGATGCCGCAAATCTTCTGGCTTTTCATTATATTGTGCTGAAATAAATATTTATTATACTTAAACACCATGCAGTAGTGTTCAGACCAAGACGGAATGAAATCGAATAGAAAAAATCTGGAAGGCCTTAAAAAAAGGAGGCCTGGTGTCTTACACTCTTTTTAAAACTAAGAGACACATGTACACACGCGTGCACATTACACAATAAATTGACTTGTAATCTAAGTTACGATAGCAAAAGGTCCAGATGTATCTGTATATCTCTATCCAGAATATTTTTCTTTTCCTTGAATGTTAAACAAATGCACGTGTAGCAGACCACCTCATTCACCAAAGAAATTTTTATTATGATTGCACAGGTGTGCATAAAGGCAATCTGTAACTTCTGATAAGATTCCGAAAACTTAAGTGACGCATAAAATGTAAATCATGTCTACTAGTAAGTGTTAACATGTGTAATAGGTGTTTAAACACAGCTTATTTACTGCGCATCTGTTTGTACTATACATTCAAATTTTTCATCTTTCTTCTCTTTAAACTTTTAGATTGTCGTCGACTACGTCACATTTATAATTTGCTTGCGATTTTACTTTTTTTCCAAATCTTACAAAAGTGGGAAAAATTTTAATTTTATTTATTTCAAAATATCAGAATTATTATTTTATAAAGATATTATAGACGGCCTGTATCAGACTTATATATATATATATATATTCCAACAAGTCTAAATTACTGAATTTAGCTCTTCTCCAAAAAATGAAGGTACAATAAATCTTGGTGGCACGTTAGACTATCCCTGTTTGACATTTTACCATGTATGACCTGGGTATTGCGGTTAAGAAAACTTGAATAATAGTTGGTTTCAATTAATGTTTACAGTGGGAAACTAGAAATTATTTACATGAAATATTTTTTTAAATCCGACCACCGTGAAAATTCCAATTATTACCATTATTTATACAAAAATTAATACAATGTAACTGGGGGAAGGTGACTACACGTACAAGCGATACAAAGGTTACCCGTTTAATTAAATGTTCAAACATGTTTTGATTAAAAAGTTTGTGATAATCTAGGAAACAAATGAAAAAGTGATCAGTCCCATAACCGAAATAAGACACCATTCTCAAATTCTTGAAAACAATACCTATGTAGTTAGAAGTGTATAGGCTTGTGGAACTGAAAAAATCTCGATAAATTTAAATACTGATTATTTTAGATTTAGAGTACCATTAATATATGAAAATTTAAAAAATAGGCCAAAAGGAGATAAATTTAAAAAGAAGTATGCCAGAAAGACGCAACATGTATTCAAAATTAAGCCATTTTGATTGTAAGTAAAGCGCTTTTTGGAAACACGCTAGGGGTCAAATATAGAAAGATCAGTCAAATTAGTTACATTCATGGACCAAATGAAATATACAGTTCATGACGTAAAGAACTCCGATGACCTTGATAAAAAGATAAAAATCAGGAAATTTTAAACTTTATCTTTCCAACATACATTATAGTACCCCTAAATAAATTAGCATACAACACAAGCCCAAAGAAGCTTTTAACAACCAGCACTAAGAGAAAGAGGAAAACTCCGCAATAATGTTTAACAGAATTAGTATAGTAAATACAAAGACCGACCTGCACACTATACAGAAAGATAGAGCACCAAAATAGCCTATTTAGAAATATACAAATTCCGTAATCTAGACTCTGGTATACAGTATAAAAAGATTCCTATTTAAAATTGTTATATATTCAAAATCATCAAGTCAGATACATGAATGGCATTATACTATTTAACTGTTGTTAATAAAGGTATTTACATATTTGTTTAAACACCTTCCACATTATAATCTGAATGTGACATTGCATGGAACGAGGAGATTTGAAAACTCCTTTACCTTTGTGTGGTGCAGGAATAATGTGAAACACACCTTATATATAGAAACCAATCGTTAGAGAACACATCTGAAGAGCTTTACACCTAAACCCATATTGAGAAATTGGACAAAGATTTCCTTTCAAATAAATATCATGGTGGATGAACGCATGTTTCATTAATGATAATATTGGTACTTGAGAAATTTTAGATTAACCGCCGAATTAGACCTCCTCGGCGGAATTTCTTTGTGTTAACACATTGACATAGATTTCTATTTTACAGTTTACACCTTTAATGAATATTGAATGTACATTATTTCCAGTGGTTTGCCGTTTTTTAAGCGTTCCAAACAAGGAAATAAAATCCTATAAATTAAGAGTATTAAGATCGTGAAATGACCATTTCACGTTGAAAACTGAAATATACAAATGTACGTCAAAATGGCATGAGGCAATGACAACATGTTGTGCCCTTTAAAACTCAAAGGACATCAGAAATTTATAAAACTAAGTACATGTATAGACTTTAAACAGTTGACATAATTCAGCATAAAAAATGTAATTAAATATACCAAAATAGGACAGCACTCTTACAAATAATAAGTTCAAGTAAATATGAAGATGCATGCACTTCTTTGAAACCAGACACCTTCGAATTAAAAATAGTTCGGACTATATTTATTTGGTTTTACTCATCCAATAAATGGGTAGATAAATTTCATTAAATTAGGAATATGATCAGATAATGTAAGTGGTTTTCGGTTAATATCTCCTTTGCACGTAGTTTCCCTTTCCCTATTTGCGTGAACAATGGGACAGTAGAGCGTTATATTGCCTAATGGGTCAATAACTCAATCCTTCTTTGACGTTTTTAGACTTCAATAATACATACACCTTGTACATAAAAATAAGAACATGCACTTACGGAATGTCCTTTCAGTTTTTTTTATGCACGTGAGTCACTTCCACAAACAAACAAAAAATATTATAAAAAGTAAATGTGATGGGGTCTCCAAACATTAAGTCCACATCTTTTAGAATATTAAATCGTAGTTTGTTAAAACGTATGTTATTATTTTTAGCTTGTGACTGTCATCCTGTAGGAGCACTTGGCAAAACCTGTAACCAGACAAGTGGCCAGTGTCCGTGCAAAGACGGTGTTACTGGTTTAACCTGCAACAGATGTGCTAACGGTTATCAACAGAGTAAATCTCCTATTGCACCTTGCATAAGTAAGTATGGTTGAAAACTGTGATATTAAATTTGATTTTATTTATAATTTGTTAAGTGTTTAACGTAGCGTCTGTTTCGTTTTTTTTTTAATTTGACATGCATTCATTGTTGTTTCAGACGGAACTACAGACAAGAAAGGAAAAGGAAAAGGCGATAAGAGTTAGTGTTATTTGCGCATGGGCGATTAAGGAATTAAGTGTTCAACATTAATGCGCATGAGCGGAGTTTTTGCATTTCTAGTAATGTTTGCTTGCCTATAAGGTTCTGTGGCATGGCGTGTACCTTTTAAGTGCGGGTTTTTCTGTTTTTGGCGTGAGACTTACCATAGTAACGCATGCTTAAAGTTTCGACACTTAAAACCAATGCCCGTTTTTGTTATGTTATTTTAATTGATTTAAATTTAAATTTATCTTTTTTTAGATTTACAAAAAAGGACCAGTCACCAATTTAAACTAATTACATCTATACACCTTATATTTCTTCTAATAAATTACACCTGAAATGAACAAATGGCCTGGATTGTGTCAGAAAATCGCATGAAGAAAATAAAACTCTATTTGTTCGATCTTTGCCAATTCTGTAATAGTTAAGTGTCTCTGTAAGATGATTGCTCTATCATAGTTCTTTATAGTTTCTTTGCCACATACGGTTTATCAATTTAAAAATCATAATTGCATAAGTGTGAAGGCAAGCACTTGTTTTGATGTCGAATTTAAGCATGATCTTTAAGCATTGTATAGCGGGAGATTAGCAATGATGCACGCAACATTTACAGCGGGGATGGAAAATCAGTTTTCTACATAGATCGGAAATGCATGAAACTGTTGTTGCTTTATATTTGCACCTTGAAAAGTAAGATATATGTGCAAACAAAATTAAAAAATTACATTACTGCTGTCTTTGCTTTTTAAAATTGCAAAGTTAGACCAGTTCAGATTTTGTTTCGAATTAAAAAGGAACGTATACTGCTGTCAAATGTAAAATATTATTTTCGGTAATTAACAGTCCACATAAAGGTATTTTTTCATACTTTGCCGGAAAGGAGTCTTAATCAAGGCATTCAAAAAAAAACAAGTATATATGTCTTTTGTCATATTTTTCGAGTTTCTGTTGGTAAAAAAACAGCTTATTTTATCAAGCTTATATAGGGAAAACAATAATGTAGATATGAAGGTCCCCAGCAGATAAAATTTTTAAATAAAAATAGTGAGGAACGCTATTAGAATTTGCTTTTAAAGAATTAAAATAAAACTTGGGGGTCAGCGTTCCTGTTTTCGCGGTACAAAACAAAAAGTCCAAAGTCATAGTGTATTCCTTGTTTGAAGATTTGAAGATCCCCTTTAAAAGTTTTCAATTTTTATTTTCAAGAAAAATTAGAATAAATTAAGTATGTCTGTGATTGCAACAAATACATACATTTCTGATAGATAGAGTTAATATCTAAATTTTAAGAAATACCAAGCTATGACACTTCTTCGATGTTTGCAAATTTAAGAAAGAAATTATACCAGAATTGACTATTTTATACACATACTCAGTGGGAATGAGTAATGAAACAGTGCCGATATACGTTAGTGTTCAGGTTGGCTACATATAAAATAGAATTAACTTATTTCCGAAACTATTGCACAAATTTCTATTTTCAAGTATTAAAGGCAATGAGACTGATTTTCCATTGTCATCATAATGCTACTACAGTTAGAGGTATTAAATTTTTTTTGGATTGCTGAGTCACTGAAAATTACGGTATTAAGTTGTACAAGTTCTCAGTTTGACCAAATAGTGAAGTGTGTACATATAACACATTGCATATAAAAAGTTCTAAGACCCAGAAAATTACAAATTCCGAAGCATTTAATTTCAATTCTTTTACTCAAGTATTATAGCATGGAAATCTACACTTTTAGGTCAAAATTTAAAAGTTCGGAATTCTGAAGGTTAATCACGATGAATATTATTTCGAAGTAAAAGCTCGTAAGTCCAGGTATAGTAACCCAAACTAATACACAAAACTGTTCAACTGTCTTCATAATGTATGACAACATAAACACAATATGTTAAGTAAGAAATTGTAATGGTATTGGTTCAGTAGTTTGAATTGTTCCCACCATGCATCATTCATAAGTATGTTATAAATTGTACTTTGTAGCTGCAAAGTGCATCTTTGTCAATGTAAATTACTGTTTAAACCACTTTGGAACAGCTGAAGATCCTTTACGTAACAGAAAAATGTATATTTACATGCGTTGAACCAAGAGTGGTTCAAACATTAACGTAAGCGATTTAACATTAAAGTTCTGAAGCCACTTACGTTAATGAAAATCATACAGGGATAATTATTACTGAGGCTTTGTTTTATTAAGCACTAATAGTTATGACTGGAACGCTGAAGGCTTTCAGTGGGATTGTTTTTGCACTTTTGAATAATTACTTCACTAACGTCAATTATTTAATTGTTTTGCGTTTTAGAAAAATTAAATATTAAAAAATTTGGCATATTCTAAACCGTTCACGCCTTTAAAAAGACTTCTTGAACCAGTTGAAAGTGAAAGCATAATTTATATCAAAACTCACACTTGATTTTCATTATCCCCATTCAAGACATTCTGCGTACATATTTAATTCTTTTATCTATATTTTTAGTTCATTTTTAATTGTCTCGTTGAGAATGAAATTTATATTCCACATAATCATTCTTTTACAGAAATTCCAACAGTTACCCAGAAACCACCCGGTAAACACGGCAGTAAAGGTGTGTATTATCAAATATGTTTTATCTGTTTATCATTTGTTGCTCTTATAATTGGTTATAAGTGGTATATTAATCACATGCATTGCTAAATCGCACCTTGATTGATTGATTGATTCTTAACGTTCAGTTGGCAAAATTTCTGCCATATTCAGGACGAGAACAAGTTAACAAACAATAAATCAAAATGCAGATTGTAAGCAGGAACCGGACAGGGAGGGACTTTGAGACTGCCACTGGAAAAATAATGGGTTAAATAGGGTTGGAAAATTTAGCCTACTATCCATTCAAAATGATCTGTTATAAGGGGTCTTTAATATGCTTAGTAATAAGTGACATTTTCTAAAGACAGGGCGTCTTTAGCTTTTCCCTCCAGACGGATTGTGAATTTATACATCCCGCTCAACAAGGGACGCTCCCTTTAGATGATAAGTGCCATCAGGACAGAGATACATAGTGCCTATTCCCCCGACGAAACCTTTACGAAAGGAGGACGAGTATTTATAAATCCTACTCTACCAACTGCGGCCCTTTAGCAGGGACGGTTTGAATAAGGACAGGAAAGTTAACCTTAGTAACTGGCCACTAACGGACCATTCATTTCGAGCTCATTTTAGATGCCGTCTACCTATGAAGGCGAAACCAATTCAAGGGCGGATCCAGGGGGCCCAGTGGTGCCCGGGCCCACTTTTGAAACGCAAAAATGATTAAAAAAATGATAAGTTTCGGTAAATTTTTGTCTAAATCTCCATTAGAAATGGAGAAAATTGATGAATCAAGAGGTCCATTAAAAAGTGGCCCCCTCTCCAAAAGTCTGGTTCCGCCTCTGAAAGATGCCTTTGTTTTAACCCAGACTACTCCTGGGTGGTCGAATATTCATACATGATACTCAACCAGCGGACGACCCCTCAGCAGGGGCTCTTTCTGCAGACAAATGGAACGGCCCAATCTGCTTACGTTCAGGCTTTCTCCCGCATATTTTATAGAATCGATCTGTTTGTATTTAAGGACCAGAGAACAAAAACATGTATTCTGCATAATGGAGTGGGTAATAATTCTTAGGATTAATCGCTTTATTAATATTTTTGCGTGGGAGTGTAATTGACTGTTGCATATGAAAGACATATTGTCCTCTCTAGAATCGTAATTAATGTATATAATAAGTGTCATTGAATGCACAAATGTAATAATTAACGTTGCTTTTTGTCTTTGAGAGATCTTATGTGATTGAAAGAAGAAAGATTGAGTGAGGGTAAACTCATTACAATGCCAAGCGTCTTTGTGATTGATGGCTTCACGCATTCAGGTGTTAACGAACGTTTATTTACCTTGGTAAATGTCCAGTTCTCAACGTTACATGCTTATCAACATCAATATAGTTTTATTAATTGATTTTCCACAGACACTTAAAGGAATTCACATTGCTTTTTGACAAAAAATATAATTTATCAAGTTGCAGACTAAATTCGTTTAATACAAAAATACACTCCTACAGTTATTTCCGCCTCACGTTAAAAACGTTTCTTTATTGTATTTTGGGTTATCCAAGTTTATTTTTTGACTTCAAACTATTCCATCATCCTGTGGACTTTTTAAAGTTAAAACTTAGTTCAAATTTGAATATTTTATTTATGTTATCGATATTTGGCTTTAAATCTACTTATGTTCTCTTATTGAAAGTTAGAGGTTTTTCCACTTTTTATGTCTGGGTAGATCTCACCGCTTGGATGTTGCTTACCCTACACTTCTACGGATTATTATACCAGTTTTAATGCATGCCTTTGTGATGTAATATGTATATAAGAGATAACATATTTGTTTTTTTTTTTTCCTTTTTCGTTTTTGGGGAATTATTTTTTCTGATATCGATACAGCTGCTCTAGTTTCATCTCTTGTATATATCCCTTTTGTTTGAATTTCTGCTGTGTGGATTTTCACTATTTTTTTGTTTTGGACGATTTCATCGGAATTTATAAAAACTTTGACGTAAAATAATTGTGCACGTTTTTACTGATTATAATTACAGGTGACAGGTGCGGATCATGCAGGAAAAGACAAAGGAAGCTTAATAACAAGAAATATTGCAAAGCTGATTTCGGTACGTCTAATTACTAACGCTAATGTACAATAACTCCAACGTTTCGGAAGTCCAAGTTGCAACCATATACATCTGTTTCTATGTAATTAAACGAAAACTTGAAAACAGACCATTGATTTTAAATGTAGGATGAAAGCATTATGAAATAATGAGTTTCATTGTTATCTCATTTGGAGTATAAATCAAATTGGTCTAATATAAGACGATCTTAGTTAAATTTTTAAAAGAAATTACTTTGTAAATTATTGTTTTCTTTGATATTTCATGTTTTAAGCAGCTGTATTATCAGAGTAAATATATCTAACCGTATTTTTTGTTTTATGTCATGCTAATTATTAGATTGGCGAGTCAAACGGTCCGGATTCATTGACCGTCAACAAAGTCTGTTGCCAAAAGTTTAAGTAGGAAATAGAAATACTAAACTAAAAATTTGCATGAACAAAACGTTATGCAAATCAACATTAACTTATTATTACTGTGTAATTAAATGATAAAAAACATAATAAAAAATCTTTTTCATTAAAATAAAATATTTAAAGGAGTAGGGGCGGTAAGGGTACATTTTAGCCCCAAATAATGGTTATAGTTCAATCAATCCAATATTTTAGGT
>JAULBM010000029.1:820000-845758 GCA_032357055.1 Geukensia granosissima | reverse complement strand
TACCTTTATAAAGTTTCCTAATTTTGTCTTGATCTGAAACTAAACATGGCTGCCACAGATAATTCTTGTTTCTGATTAGCTGAAAGTGCTTGGTGAAATTGATTATATTTGATGTAAAGCATCCATGGAAAGTCCTTTACAAAGTTTCCCCATTTCATCCCAATCGGACAAAACAAGGCCGCCAGACAAATCTTGTTTCTGTTTGGCTGATTCATTAAAAAATCTTCTTTGCCTTTTATCAAGATACAATAGTTACTTCAAAAATTTCATATGTTTAAAAAATTCAAGCTTCTGCGAACAGGTCAATAATGTGATATTAAATGATCAAACAAGTATAAATTACTAACATGTACCTGTAATCATTTAATAATGGACAAAAATCTACACAGTTACTTAGCCAAAGTGTATACATAATGATTCAAATACAAATTTAAGGGAAATTTTTTAATTGTAAGTGATATGTACACAACCTTTGATTCAACTGCATCATCAATAACGATTTAAATATATGGACAGTAGAAAAAGCAATTAGTCCAACCCGTATTATAATTATATCCAGATAAATCAGGAAATGTCCGTTAAAGAAATGACAGGATATACTACATATTATAGATAATAAAATGTCCATCTTCTGTTTGCTGTACGGAAATAATTATTTTGGGTAATGTAGCAGCATTTTATACTTATCCATTACTACATTTATAAAAGTTTAAGTAACGATTATTGGTTGTTGGTATAACTTTAATGTAATGATAAGATGTTTTGGTCGTTTTGGTGTTAACGCAAAAGCTTGTCCTAGCTGAGGTTTATGCACTAATACGTATCATGTTTCTTATAACACAAACATTTGGAGCAAGCAATAACCCAAACTGTTTCTTTGCCTAATAATACAAATTCAAATTATTAAAACTAGGTTTATAAACATGTAAATTGCAATGTGGTTATATGCTAATGAGAAATAAATAAATCAGATATAGAATGTATAGTGTCTTCCATGCTTGCTTGCTGTAGAAGGATATCTGCTGCAAGTTAGTTTAAATTGGATTTCGTTGAACAGTGTAGAAGTAACTGCATGTGAGAGTTATGTGCTCCGTAGGTTAAACTCTATTAAATAATGTAGAAGGGGTGGTAAATTCAAGCCTTGCGATATATATATATATATATATATATAATCAATCTGATCCAAATTAGGGTGATTTTACATCTCACTATAAATGTGCATATTTGGTAAATTATGTTCAGTAGTTTAAGAGAGGTCATGGACTGGAGAATTTTTATTTTCCATTCACTTTTTTACCTATCTTACAATTGTTGTCTAAATTAAAGTTTACTGATTTTTTAGGAAGAATGACATGGAAGATGCAATAATATATTTTATAAAATATACGTGAAAGTTCGTTTTCTTCTGAAGAAGTAATTGCATTTTCTAAGTTAATTATTACTTTTATGGGGAATAGGAAGTGCAATACTTCCTTTAAATGTTTGGTTACATTTAGTTGAGTAGGTAATGAGGAGTTGTGGTTTAAGAAATATTAATCTCATGCACTCTTATTTATTTAAGTTGAAAAAGTTGTCAAAAAGTAGACGCGTAAAGGAGTGAAGGTTATTTTTTTTTCTTTCTGAAATACAGGCAAAATTAACACAACATAATGGGGAATATAGAAACATTATATTGAGGTACAAACATGCATGTCATTATTTTCGTATTTGAGCTTATTAATAAAATTAGCAGGAAATCGTGGATTTCTAGTAATTTTAAACCATAAGTCCAATATCCATAAATCCTATTAAAAGCATCGAACACACTCATGAAACATCAGCATATTTTTATATAATTTGTAGGATGCCCATTTCCAAGTGTTTCTTGCTTGGCACATACTTTCCCACGCCAAAATATGCTTCAAAAAGGTAAAAGAGCAAAGTGACACATTTTATCAAAATATGCATTTTTTAACACTTTAATTCCTAAAGTTTGCAAGTATCGGCTAGAAAAGAAAAGTTTTCTGTGATGATTGTTTCTACGCTCTGAAGATATATACAATACACGTACATTGCCGGAAAATATCAAATTTATTTGCACGAGCTTTAGAAATGGGTAAGATGTCGCGAGGCTGCGCCGAGCGTTTTTTCCCGTTTCGTAGCGAGTACAAATGAATTTGATATTTACCGGCAAAAATAAATATTAGCTTTTATCCTGCAATTCTTAAAAGGTAGATAAATGGACGATTTTCTTTCTAAAATTGTTGAATCGTTTCATCATTTATACATTTCTTAAGAACGCGAACGTTTTTGAAGACACCAGTTAGCTGGTTTCCGAATCTTATATTTCGGCTCGGTCATAATGCGTTTGGATAACAGGAGACATTTTTATTCTACTATACGAAAATCACTTTGCTATATTCGTCACTCATATTTGTATAATAAAACGCTTAATTGCAGGATAAAATTAAGTAAACTGTGAAATGATTAATTTACTTTTTTCAATGCTTTCGGTAAAAAGAGCATTAATTCTTCTGACAGAAAGACACGTTTCTCACAATTCTTCAAAGTCAAATTAAACTGCGTGTAAAGCGCAATGCTCGGTTAACCTTCATCAGACATGCTAGGGGGGGCACATAGAAAGACCAATTTAACTTTATGATTTCTAGTTACACTGATGGACCTAATGAAAAATAATGTATAAGCCGTAAAGAACACCAATACGCTAATTAAGATAACAACTAGGGAATTTTGCAAATGACAAAAACCTGGAAAATATACATTCCTATATATCAGAAAACAAATAAGAGGATACAACTCAATCACGTGAAAGTTTTTTACGACCACAAAACAACAAAACAGAAAAAAATAATATAAGGAAAGGATGTAGAAATATACCAGAAATACCCGATCCACATCTTACATAAGTTTATAACAAATATTCAAAAGCCAAATTTAACTGCGTGTAAAGCGTTAATCTGGACCTCGCAACAAAGAATTTGTGAAAGCTTGGATAAATTCCGTTGAGTGGTTTTAGATTTTAATGGACTAGAGATGTATACCCTGTCCATAGTATGAAAATTGTTGCCAAAAAATCTTTTAAAGTTTGGTTAAAATCTGTGTTTGAGGAGTACGAGTTTTCGATTTGGGAAGTATGTCGCCGACGAAGACGCGAGACAACGGACAGTGGTCCCTCTATATGTCACTCTCCTTGGAGCTGACGACACGACAGATATATATTTAATACCACGGAGAGCTCACCATATCTATACAAAAGGTCTCCAACGACTGAAGAAAACGAGTACTTGTTATGATCACTAAATCAACTATACTTAATGTCACAATATGTTGGAACGGAAAAAAGGGCTATGAAAGAAAAAACTTTCTTCGGTAGTCTTATAAAATAGTGTTAATTTTGTAGACTGAAAAGGGTGCAAACATTTTGCAATAATACTTTTTATCAATCACGATGTATATGTTAACCTGCGCCGAGTTTTTAATTCTCTACGGGGATTTTACATTGTAAAATTAGCAATTGGTTTGCCGGAAGTGTCTCTTTGTATGCGCTAGCGCGAGACTGGAAGTACACATTATCAACGGTGCGTAATAATTAAGTAATTAAACTAGGATAAGATACATGTAACATGCAAAAATGGTTTGGGGTGCTCCTGAAAGAAAATTTAAAAGAAGTTCATCTTAAGTAAATCGCGAGATAAGGTCCGAACAAAAGAATTGTGCGCAATTTTTAAATTACTTTATCTAGGTCAAAACCGCCAATATTGAAGATCTCAATGTTAATGTAAATTTAGGGCCAGATAATAGTATGCTTAACGTTATTGCATAATGCAAAATATAAACTGTTAACTGTGGAATAATTCTTTCTTTTTATTTAAAATAAATACAAAGTAAGAAAAGGCACATATGATTTAATATAGCTCGAAGATCATACTACACAAAAGTCTGACATAGAGTTTAAAATCAAATCACAAAAACATTTATAAATTGACACACCCAATATCTAAATGTTGATACACAGAGACTATAGCAAGAACAGAAGGAAAAAGAAACATATATCTCAACCTGCAGGTACATTGCGGTTTAACAATTATACTTAATTTAAACCTTATAAAACAAAACAAATAGATTCAATCAAAAGATTGTTCATTTTAAAATTTCATGCGTAATGATTCCTTTTAGAAACCGACCAATCAGATATGTTTTCGATGTGGCCTGATTCATACGTTTTACATGATTAATTGTAAGGCATGTGTTTTATGATTAATTTAATGGCATTTGATAAAAATCAAGCTCTGGTAATTATAAGACTCATCGAATGTTAACAGCTCTACCAATGCAAAATTATATTCACGACGAAAAATTGTCCAAATACAAATTGCAAAATCTGTGTCTCGTTGTTTGGTATCCGTTTATATGATTTGAACGGCACTTGTTGAACCTGTTAAGTTTATTTTCGCGCCCATTTATTCAATACATAAAATGGAGGACACCTTAAACTTTGAACAAATTTTCGCGGTCAATAACACAAGCCCTGGCGCTATATGGCAGTTGAAAAATCGCCCAGCCTCTAAACAAGAAGAATTATTAAAGCCAAAACGTCAAACATATGGTAATGTTTTATCATTATTCGTAAGTCTCAATTAATTTTAAGTTATGGTAACTCAAGACTAGAATGATGAAGAAATAAGCTGCTAGACTCTTCAACAGGGATGTAAATCCCTTTTTAAAGGAATATATTCTTAGCCGACACACTCTTGCAGTAAACCGATATGCGTGGTCCGTAAGAGGTCAATTACTAAAACTAAGTTCTCTAACTGTACTGCGTGCTAGCTTGTTCTTGAATAAGGAATTCGAAGATACCAAAGGGGCAGACAGAAATCGTAAGTCGGAAGACAGACAAGACCATGGCCAACTAAATGAAACGAAAGACAAACATAGAACACACAACACTACACTAAAAACTAAATTGTATTGAATATTGCTAATAAACTATCAGCTTGATGCGAAATCAATTTCGGAACATCAGCCGATAAACAGATATCTCATTCAAATAATTATTCTTCAATTGCCGATAGCTGACGTAATATTTTCTCCTGAACGTTTGATTGGCTTTCGGACGGAGCACGTATAGCGTTATATAATTATAGCCTATAAATGAGGTCAATAAATCTATAGTTCCTGGGTCACTATAAATTTCTGTGTCAACAAATCCATATATACATCGACTGATGTTAAGAGGCAACAATTATAATGATCATAATATATTTCACGTTTTTTAAAAATATCATTATTTAAATAAAAAATCAGTTGCTTCGGAGAGTCATTTGAAAGTTGCGGCCGATCTTTGTTGTATACAATAACGCTACACAACAAATTGACAAAAAAAATCAAGCCCATTCAACAAGATTGTTTGCCAAATGGCAAATCAGTTTCATAAAAGAAGATTTAAAAGTGAAGTTACAAACATATCTCGGATGAACTTAGTTCAGCCTTGATGGTTATTTTGGGTGGCAGGCGATCATGACATAGAGGATTTAAATAAGGATCGAGGATCATTCAAGCAAACAATTTAATTTCAACTGGCTTGGAATTTTCGGAATGTTAGATTTTTATATAAATACCCTGCATTGTCAGAATTAAGTTGAACTTAAGGAAAACTGTTCGGGGGTCTAAATAAAAATCGATAGAATTTTTTTATAATTTGTCAAAAGATAACCTTTATTGCGCTGTTAAAAAAATTACAATCAAATGGCAATGTCACGAAAATCTTTTTCAAGCAACGGCTTGTGCAAAATTCTCCATTTTCTGTTGATTATATAGGGGAAAACTACAATTTATCGGTATTGAGTACATAAAACGATCGAATTCTAAAATAAAATAGGAAAAGGTTGCTTTTATCATATGTGATCAGAAAAAAAAAGGAAAATTAGGACCGCCGATCTCGTTTTCTTGCTACATTAATAAATCTATAATTCTATAGTACAATCCTTTATAAAATAAAATCATTGGAGTTACCTCATCTGTCAACGTTTAATTTCTAACTTTATCCTCTGTAATTGCAAAAAAATGAATACGTCATTAGATAAAAAATTACAATATGTTTTTTTCAGTTTTTATATATTTAAATTAATACTTGCAATTATTGAAAAAGTCAATACCACAAGTTTGGGATCCAAGATGGCGGCGGATACAGAGGCATTGGCCAATTTTTGTTCTCATTCATCATCAGTCACGTAGCAGCAACACGTGCTGTATAGAACGGAAACTTCGACCATAGTACAATGTGAAGTGATGAAGTAATGACCAACTTCTTACATCGCCCTCGACGCAGTGACCCACTGGCAACTAACCCTGCAGCAGTGTGTTGAGGTAGGACGCGGCCATGAAAATCACTTCACAGCGGAACGTTTAACCTGGCATCCTGAAGAAATATTTTCGTTCCATAGATTTCACTACAATATCTATATCCGAGAGGTTCCGAAGGAAAACCGCTTAGGATATTGACCAGGATCCCAGAATACGGAACGTTGCGCTCTGTTCAAAAAGTCATCAAAACGACGCCATTTATATACAACGACAGTTTATCTAGTCGATTTTACGACGCCATTTATATACAACAACAGTTTATCTAGTCGAACAAGATACAACAACTCAACCTAGCCTCCTGACGAAATTATTCAAATCAACCTTCCAACGACAAGTTACTTAAACACCTTGAAGTTCCACCAGGGACCGCCCAACTGAGAGCATAAATTTTTTGTTGTTTTTTTTTTTTTTTTTTGAAGTTATTTTGTAGGGAACCTTCCAAAGACATTTACATTGATGTGCGATTGCAAATATGTCTTTGTTGAAAATATTTGAAACAACGTGCAATAGTTAAATCTTACAGCTAAATATACAATGTAAGTGATAATGAAATGAGTTGCAAAATTGAATATCATATTGTTTACAATGAGGCATTAGTACTATTAGTAAACATTCGATATCGGAAAGAAAAAAATATCTTATAATTCTTGAAATATCTAATATATATATGTTTGCTTATAATGTATTAGTCTCTGTGTTTAACATTTTAATTTCTTCCTAACGCGCCATTGGGGAGTTGCTTAGGAGGTGTAGGTCTTTTTTTAAGCAAAAATATTGGTTATTGAATACGAAATTCCTTGTTTGTCCTTATTATGAAAAAAACAAAACTTCCAAAATAATATTGTTTAATGATAAACTTTGAATACATTTATCAGGCTCTAGTGGGACCTGTAGAAGTTTCAATTCCATTCTCATTTGATGGGTTGCTATCTCATGGGCAACCCTGTCACATCTCCTATTCGACGAATGAATTATACGGATCTACCATAACCCGAGGCTGCACTCAGGGGATCCGGAAGGGTCAGTTGTTCTTGCCTCTTCATAGACATTCGCAGCATTGTCCATTTTCCAGTCAGGTATAAGTCATTTCGGGGTAAAGGGGGGATGCTTAAAGGAATTATGGCCTGCAGACGGAGACAATGAATAGTTTGTTTTAAGACTTCACATAAAAAGATCCGTCTTCATTATTCCGTACAGTCAAACAATATTATGATGTCGACCGTACAATTTATGAAGTGATGGTTTCAACTGTTCGTTATTCCGTACAGTCAAACAACATTATGATGTCGACCATACAATTTATGAAGTGATGGTTTCAACTGAGGAGCAAAATATGTAAACTAAGCAGTTTCATTGGCAACGACTTAGCTTTGTCTAGAAAATCGCTGTATTGGACACACGTATAAGCTGGTGTGATATATACGCCATACGCCGGACAGCTGGATTGTTACTGCCAATGAACGGGATTTCACTAGTGAAAATTGACGTCATCACGTTTGTTATATAGTATTGTATGAATCATTCATCTATTGTCTAATTCAAGACGAAGACAAAGCAATGCAGCAAACTTTGGAGCGTCTGCTGTGTCTTAAATGTAGAAATATTAAATAATTAATAATATTTATTTTACGAATACACCTTTCATAATGTTATAGTAATTTTATATAAATAGTAATCATGCTCTGCATCTTGAGTTTTGAAGTAATGATGTCATTATAATATTAACCACGGCGTATGCCAATACTTATGTTGTATATTTGTTGGATACACTTTATATGCTGAATCGCCTTTAGTAAGTATTACTATTATACCTCAGTATATGAATTGTATTACAAAATTTTGTAGTCTAAAACTACTATTTTCACTCCTTTTAAATTATTTCGAATCAACAGTCCATAGTTTTCATGACTATTGACCGCTGTCGCGCGACAAACTATTCTGACCGACGATTTCGTAGGTTTTCGCGGAATTTTTTACATGCTGCGTCCGGATTGGATTAAACAATATTGTTATCACCACAAAAAAAAAAAAAATACACGAATAGTTAGCTTCATATGACTTCATTACTGTATGGTCTCCTTACTGAAAACTATATATTCAGCTTCATTTGACTCCAATATCTATGGTCTCATTGATAATTACCACACATTTTCTCCTTTATAAATGAATGATAGTTAGGACCGGTTATTCATATAGTTTGTTTTCCACTCAAAAAGAGTACTTGAATAGTAAGCTTCATATGACTTGACGATAGTTGATTATTTAATTATTCAATAACTTATCTCTTTATTTAATGTTTTTCGGTATAATAAAATACTAATCAACTGGTATTCGGATAATAGCAAGTTTGTTGTCCCCTAGTGTCAGACTATTGACCTCGGAGTTGCCTCGGTCAATAGTCAGCACCTCGCGGACAACAAACTTGCTATTATCCTCATAAGCAGTCAATAAGTATATAATATTCAGGATAAGAGTGATAAAATATGGACCTTGTTTCAAGCTGAGCCGGGTATATAACGTGCTAGCATAAGAAAGCAACAGTTCACAACAAGACATGCTACAGTAGCCGCCTAGCGAAAGTTATACAAAAGCTTTTAATTCGCTGGAAAATTGTTACTAAATTGAAAGCCATCTTAAACACTCGCCAGCTACCGTTGAAGGTCCAGCTATCAAGCGGTTGAATGAAAGATTTTGACCACTAGTTAGCTATCGTTGAACCTTTGAACGCGAGCGTTGAACGCTGGCTAGCTTCAGTTGACCCCTCGGCAGCCTTTATGAACTTGCTTAAACTTATAAAATGAATATGTGACTTAGATAACGCGAATGTCTCCGTACGTCTGCAGGAAATTTGTTAGATGTTTGTCAGGAACACCAACCATAAAATCCGTAAAAAACTTGCTAAAATTGTTCGTCGATTACAATTAAAATATGCATACGATGTATATATTACATTTTCTTTAAACAATGACATGAGTTTATTTATTTTGTAAAAGATTAATTTTATCTGGTTTTTGCCCTTACAATGCATTAAGCATTAGTATTTTACTTTTGACCGTACATATACATTACAGACTGTTTTGACCTTTAAAATTTATGTAAACTTGGTATTCAAATTCATTATTATATCATATCATAACTAAAAATTATTGAAATTTTGGAGAAAATAGAGTGAAATTCTTGCCGACGAAGGAAGTTTTGCTAAAGGGGTAAAGCATAAAAATTTGTATTTATTAATTCAAAAGATAAGCACACAATCCAGAGTCAAGCTAGTTAAAACTATATCGTGACTGTACATGTCAGAAAAATTGGGGGAATGGTATATAAAAATCTTTTTGTCAAAGAATTTCTGCTGTTTTGTTCCGAAATTTTGACCTTGAAAATTAAATTTGGAAATTAAATTATGGATTTTTATTATATCGTAACAAAACATTATTGAAATTTTTAGCAAAAATCTAGTATAAATCTTTACGACAAAGGGATTTTTTCTGTTAAGCATATACATGTACAGTTTATACTTCTGAATTTTAAAGATAAGTACACATTCCAAAATCAAGGTTTTGCCATATCGTAACTGTTCATCATTGAAAATTGTGGTTTAAATGTAGTACAACACTCTGCAATAGAGGATTTTTTGTTAAAAAAAAATAAAAAAAAAATTATATAGGTTTGACCTTAAAAATGGTTTTGGTATTCAAATTCATGATTAATATTTTATCGCAACTAACCATTATTGTAATTTTTGGGAAAATTTAGTGCTAGAATTTTTGTTGCTAGCAGGACAAAAAATGAACTTCATGATACAATTACACAATCCTTTACTTTGAAGATATTAGATAGAAGATATGTATATATATTTCATATAAAAACTCGACATAAACGATTATTTATTATTTATATTTTTAAAACATAATAGCCCTTAATTTTCTGTCATTAAACAGTACAGAATGCACAAGAATACTCTGTTTCTCTTTTCATTCAAAAAGTTGCGTGTTGTTCGGCGATCAATTTAATATTTTCACTCCTATTTGCCTCTAATATTACCCAGAACATAAATGGAAAAAATAATTTGATTAGATTGACTCGTGACATTCAAAATTTCAATGTTAATGTATTGTTTATATCGGTTCAGAATTTAAGGTTTAAATTAGTAGATTTTTAGAAGATTCCATAGAACTCTCCAAGTCTCGAAATTGTATGTTTAACTATATCGATTGAAAGAAAATAAACAATTGTAATAATTAAAAATTTACAGAAGAATATACAATGCATTTAATTTCAATCTGGCGAGCGTTCAAAAGCTTTCAAAGGTAGCTTGTCTAGTGTTCAAATTATACTGACGAGTGTTCAACTGGAGCTAGCTAGAGTTCAAATGGTTTAAAGCTTTTTTGCTGCCAAAAAACTGACGAGAGTTCAAGGGAGGCTGGCAGATTGAACACTAGCTGGCTATTTTTACTAGCAAATTGAAAGCCTCGTATATAACTTTCGCCAGGCCGCTACTGTACATGCAAAGACATGTTATTCTGAGTCTGGACCGAACAGATTTTATTTTTACTGGTAAATGATGCCTGCGTAGCAGAAAAACAGCAAAGTTAAGTCTTTGGTTTGATTCGGCTGGGAATCCAACACACTCAAGGCGAATACGATAAGTATTATACCGCCGAAGTGAACCAGAAGAGTAATCATTCACTGTTGGAAAAATATAGCGTATAAAGTTACGTGCCGCAAGTCAACCAATAGAAGCAATATGTGCCGGAAATAAACCAGAACAAAAATTGTGTGACAGAAGAGTGGACTTGTATTTTTAAAAAAAAACATCAAGATAAATCGAAACAGGAACTAAATCCAGTGGTAGGGACAACTACTAGGTGTAATACGTTTCAAAACATAATGATATAAAAATAAAATTTACCAATGTTGAAAAAATATGGAGAATTTTAATATGATATGTGCACATTTCAAGAAGTAACCTCACACAAGTAGCAAAATAATCAAAACCTAGGACACCAGAAACCTAAGTATGGTAAAAGAAATACTCAAATCAAAACAAATCGAAAAAGGAATCCAAAACAATCGATGTGGACAACTGCTAAGTGCAATCAGTTTCAAAGCTTCAAGCATTTCCAAAGGCAGCAAAATAAACTATAAGGTGCATTTTCACGATTTCTATCTTAGTCAGTAATACACACAGAAACCGGTCTGGTTTCTTCGTGACCTTTTGTGAAATTTTGTGTTCGATAAACTTGTCAACTTAAAGTAAAAAGTACCTGTAAAATTGTCATTATTAGAAATCCCATCGTAGTTGTTTCAAAGATTAAACATTATTATTTTTATCAATTGTCGGTTAATATGAAATGGCGGCACATGTCGTCAAATCTGTTTAATTGAGCCTTAAAGGTGTGGATTTTTTGTTTTTCACTTTTTTGTTTACACACAATACGTTGTCAATCGATGAAATTCATAGACACCAAAAAAGCTGTTTAAGAATTTGTATTTTTCATAAAAAATTACTTACAATATCTGTAGATTTACCAAGGAGTTAAACAAACTGTTGGGTAACATTGTCAGCTAAATTTTACCTAAAATTCTGAAATAAATTCCATATTTACACAAGGATTGACATTCGTAAAGACATTGTACTTTCAAATCAACGACTCGAATTCCAAAGACCATCATCCATTTCTTAAATTTAAAACAATTTTGTACCAATGCTATGTTGTTGTGTCTTTGAAATCAAGTGACGATAATGTCATTCACTTTGTTATTATCTTAAATTATCTGAAATTACGTTATTTTTTACAGATAATGCATTGATACATTACATTTTGAAGCTCTTCTAATAGGCTTTTTAAACATTAACACATTAGTTTTTAACAGTCATAAAGAGGTGTCGATACTACTCTCAGTTGTGAAATATTCATTATGTTTTTATGCAGATGTAGTACGATTTCAATGATATTGTACCGGACAACTTGTTTTTTCTTTAAAAACGTTCGTGATTGTTGGCCTGATTTATATACTGCGAATCAAACTTAATTTTCCTCTCGAACAGTATTAACCAAAGAAGACAGAGATTTTATTTCCCTTTCACGACGAAGAGATGTTGCATTTTCGCAAATAAAAGTCGACCTCTCTCAGGCAAAATTTACCAACTATTACACCAAGAACAATGCAGTTATTTTCTATCAAGGAGATTTTATTGCTTTTGTGACCGGATTATCCCGCAAATTTGAGCGGGCAAATTGGTTACTTTACTTGCTTGTCTGTTAAGATTGGTCTGCCTTTGGTTATATATAATTATCATTCATTTCACTTCGTCTGGTTTACCTTTAATTTTATATGTCAACTTTTTGGGGTTTCATTTCAGTTCAACCTGGTTAAAATTTAAAAAAACTAAATTTAATTATTAACCATGTTGAAACAAAACTTACAAAAACAGAAGATCTTTGGTTCTTTCGAAGATATTCGCTTTTAGGCTCGTTAACTGGTTATTGTCCAAATCTCCAAAAACATATTACAGAAACTGTTCAGATGACAAATCATGAAATAGTATAAATGCAATTAAAGACCATCTATAAGCCGCTAGAGAATATCCGTACCAAAGGAGGAAAAAACACGATCTTGAATTGAGAGCTCGAAGCAAAACAGTATTGCAATAAACGTTTTTCTGGAAACATTCTAAATTTCAAATTATTAATTATTTGATCGAAATTAATAAAATAACGGAAAAACTCTAACTCTATTCAAAATATCTCTCTCCTCAATTTTATTTGTTTTTGTTTTAAATCTTTTGTCAGAAACCATCTTATGTTCGGAATTAGAAACCAAATCTACTTCTGAATCAATCTAATTTAAATTAAATCTCTCACTTGCTCCCTATTTTCATTTTGCTGTTTATTTGTCGCGTGTGAGCAAATAAACAGCAAAATGAATATAGGAAGCAAGAGAGAGATATAATTTTAATTAGTTAGCTTCTGAAAGAAATGAGAGTGGCTTATTCAGGTTAATCGAAGCCACTTATTACATCTATAAATATATTTTGTCACTTGTTTATATCATGTTGGTGATCCATTGGGTGTTTTCAAAGAGACCAACACTGCTTAATTATTTAGTTTACCACATTTTCCGTAGGGTCAATATTGTCACATGTGTATGAGAACAGATGTGGCATGATTGTTTATGAGACAGTCATCCATCAAAAGACAAGCAAAATTAAATTTTGTTTTTTTCTGCTTTTTTGTTGTGCTTCCAATTTGTTCATTAAACATTTTGTCAACGTATATGGACTATATATTAACCCTTGGTTCACCTGTATTTTTGTTTTCTCTTTTAGGAATGGCCTGATATTAATATATATGTTAATTAAATGAAACTTCGTTCATATTATTTTTGGCTTTTAATTTTGATATAAAATGTGCTGGAACCAGTTCATTATTACTGCGTTAAATTTATGTTGTTTCGGTTCTCCGCTAATTGGAGTAATTTACAAAAAGAGTATTCGTATATCTTGTAATTAGTTTATATCCCTTATCGTGATCGATCTCCTTCAATCAGCAGACGTGGAATGACCGCCAATAATTAAGACGAATTAACACCGGAGTTATTTGGGCTAACTACCACGTATGTAACAAAAAATATTATAAACTGTTAATTCTATTAATGTGCAATATATTTCAAACAATTTCTCCGCTAAATAAAAATCAACTTGTTCTAACCTATCGTTTTATTTTTAAGCCCGTATTTAATTTCATCTACTAGACATAAGCCCAGGTATGAAGCAAAATTTCCTGTGTCTGAAGTATAAATCAGACGTTTCATGACATTTGAATGTCTGGCTGTGCGTTCTTTCCCACAATTTTGATGACATTCAAAATGAGCCGCAGTTCTGAACTACTTTTTTTTCTTAAAATTTTTTGTCTTATCAGAAGGTTTTGGTTTTTAACTAAGAGACAAAAACTGTGAGCCCCTTTTTGAAGTACAAACTTTTGTTATATCTTTATTATGTATACTATGTCTTTTCTTTTGTGATTTTAAGTGTTAAATCTATTTGTTATTCGTAAGGGATATGTTGCTCCTCGGCTGAAGTCATCAATCCAGAAATTTTTCTGTCGACACAATGTTTCATGTTATTGTGCTTTTCCCATACGATTGTAGTTTCAAACTTTCTATTTGTAGGGCCATATCATCTTCCTGTATGGTATATTTGGTCGAGTTGGTGATACCGGTTAAAGTAAAAAAAAATCGAGATTAAAATACAATTGGCGTTGGGTTATAGGTTTGAATAAGATAAAGCCATAGAAATACTCACAACACTTGCAGATTTGCATTATCATCGAACAAATCTTCGGGTATCTCAGTAATCATAGCAGATTTCACTACTCTGAAGAAAAATGAAGATATACAGTGGTTGTCTTACTGTTACTGTCAACAGCAAAATAGTGAACTGTCATATAATTTTAGCATCCTGGAAATTAAAGCTAAATAAATTTGTCGATTCTTCGCAATGTATTATCTTGTTAACTTAGCTGAGGAGCATTATACATGGTGATCCAATGCTTGTGAAACTTTTCGGTATTTTTTTCGTTTCCTCACTGTATCATTTAGTACAAATTGTTGTTTTCTTTTTTTATTTTTCAAAACGATATTCAGCTTTAATTTATTTGCCGTCTTTTTGTGGTAACCTTACATTATTAACAACGTTAATTATCTGTGAAATCTTGAAACATGTTAAAATGTATATAACGATGTTTTGAAGTCTGTCAGTCACCTTTTGACATTTAAAGTTGGAAGCTGTGTAGATCTAGCTGAAAACATAAATGGCAACGTCTTATATTTAAAAACTTTTTCTTCAAAATGATATGGCTGTGACCTTTTAGAATAATTAACACGTAACATTTGAAATGTTCTATTTCCTCTCCTGATGCGAACGGCGTTTGAAAAAAGGTCGTTTCATGCATTTTTCTATGGGTCGATGTTACCCAATTTCGGCATCGAAATTTTGAACTCATTTTCAGTTATTGTTTTATTTTTTTCTAATATTTAAATTAACAATACGTCTGCAATAGGGTTATTTTCTAGATCGTCATATTTACTTGACATTCCGAAATTCTTGACTTGTATGAAATAGCTAAAACATATTTTTATGCCCATATTTCGTTTCAGAATATTAATAGAGGCAAGAAGTTTATAAAACGATATAAATAAATGAAGAAAATCCTTTTATTCCAAACTTGCCGAAACTGGGTTACACAATGTTGCCTCTGAGCCGACTACCGTAAGAAAATATAGGTTTACCAATGCTAAACAAATATGACAAAACACGTGTCATAGGTAGTAACCTCTTAACAGCATCGCTTGGACAAAAACATAGAAAGACCAAGATCCAAATATAGTGACATCGACCCAGTCATTTCAAAATAAAGGTTTATAAATGTTGAATTAAAATGGAAACTATTCAGTATGAAAAATAGTTAGGGTGCTTAACATTGTTTAATATGTTGTAAAATTTCATTAACTTGCCTCAATTTAAAAAAAATCATAAATAATCTAAAATATCCCTGATCCGATTTTCTGCTCAAGGTTCTGTTCCTACGGACAAAGCATGCGCGAAGTTCAAAAGGTTGTCTGTAGCTTAATCTGTTTACCTTTCTTACAGACATTATCAAAAATCAAAATTTTATTAACCATCTACTCAAACACAGACTGCAATGTGGTTACCTATTTATAATGTTTCCTGCAAAAACTTTGGACTGAAGCGGTCGTTAAAATGTGCTGTGGCAGTCTGAAATATTGTATTCATGAAAGTTGTAAATATACAGTTAAGAGAGGCATTTAAAGAATGTGAAATACAAAAATATGATGCAAAAAAGGTTAGGCTATAATATTACTGAATACATTGAATGAAAGAACCATTTAATATTAGGGCGGAGGACATGACAAGATTGTGATATCAGGAAGGATGCTAAAAACGCATGCCCAACATTGTGAAGAAATATCCCAGATTTCAAAAAGTTGAATATTCATAAAAGGATCTAAATCTTTTTAAAGGGACAGGATTCGATGTAATTTGTATGCCCCTCATTAAAACGATTGGTTGCTCAGCAGAAATTTAATGGACTATTTCATGTAATCTCTAAAAATGCATTAGAAAGAAATGATTCTCTGAAGCTAAATTTATATTTCTAAGATGCTTCCACCCCCGTTTTCTTTAAACTGTTTAAAATATGCCCTAAGTGTTTTGTATACATTTTAACAAAATGTTCCCATTGTCTTACATTACGGGGATATTTTGTTGGTTTCAATTAACTATTGAAATCAAAGGCTCCATATTATTTTATGATATGGCAGAAATTGATATTACGCCAGACAAGCATTGGTAACATAAAAATCTTTACATTTACACCTGTTTTGTTTCGCCGCTTAACTATTTTAAAAATAAACACTTTCTAACAGCTCTAGCTCTGCAACTTCACGAGGGACGTTAGCATTGCAAGTTCAGGGTAATTTTCTCGATCTGATTGAATTTAACGGAAAAGCGAAAGTATTAGAAACATATGTAAGAATCTTACATCAAGAGTATAAAAAACTACATTGTATTTGCCGTTTGTGGGAATTCGGAACGGATATCTGTGTTGGGTAGGAAAAACATTTATATTCATCTGAAGTGCAGTTACAGCCCGTTAGATCCTCACAGGTGCTCACATCATGTAGTAACATGGATATGGTAATCAAATGGGGAAAAAAATCTAATCCCTGCATTTCGCCTAAAAACCTGTAAAAGAACTTACAAACTGAATTAATCCAAAATAAAACTTTTAAAATATTTAAATGTATGGCATATTTCCTTACTCTATTGTTATCGCCAATATGTCAGACATTAAAAATGCAGTCAATATTAAAAAAGGCATAGTCAGGATATAAGGAATGAACATGGTTCTCATAAGAATAGGAGATGCAATAAACATGTATAATTGTCTATGGAACAGCTAACCAAAACGTATAAATAACAATCATGTACAGTTAGCCCTTAGTCCTTCAATAATTTACACATATAAACACCATAAGGCAAGCTGTGAAGGCCCCAAAATTGAAACGCCATGATACCGAAATTTATACTGCAGCTGGCCATTGATTATATATCCTAAATATATTTACAAAGTAATAATTTGTACAATGTCAATTTCATTTTCTTTATAGCCATAGGCCCACTGAGGGACATAAGAAGTTTATTATTGTGTTTATTTAATAATTTTGTAGTAGTCTAAATATTTTTATACCTGCAGTATAAAAACAATATTAGGTCAATATCTGAAAAATATCAACTTTTTGTATTCGGCAAGAAACTGTTGAATGGCTCTGTAAACCTCGCTTTTCCCCGTTTCTTAGTCTCATACAAAAAAGTTGATTTTTTCAGACTCTGACCAAATATTGTATATATAACAAGTCCAGTGTAGAATACCCAAGCGAGAGATCAAAATGGCTTAGTCCAAAGAGACAAGAATAATTTAAAACAAACTAAAGGATAAAACGTAGTCAAAAGGATCAAAAGCTTGGAATCCACGAATTCCTTTACAAAACAGGGGTAAGATCAGGTGCTCTGGAGTGGTTAGCAATCGCGCAACACTCGTCGTGGAATTCTATATTTAAAATGCGGGTTAACGTCAATCCGAGAAGAGGTCAAATTATTTTTGTATTACCGGTAACAGGTCCATTATTAGTTTAGATACACTTATACCAAGTCGATCAACCAATTCGTTATGGCGACCACAATTTTTTAGTAGGGACGACTTCAACCTTGATTGTATCCTTGTTGTAGTAATTTCTCTTCAGAAACTCCTGATACTTGGAATAGGCACGAGAGTATCGAATCAACTGTGAAACATAAACCTTGTATGCAGGGGAAGCAGGAATATTACCACATAGATATGGGAAGTTAACAATAGAAAAAAATAGAAAACATCATCGATATAGCGAAAAGTAAAATTAAACGATCTGGCCAATATTTTTTTGTTATTTCGCAGGAGTTTCCGAATTAATTCTGCTTCACACGAGCGTAAAAACAAGTCGGCTAGGAGGGGCGCACAATTTGTGCCCATTAGAATGCCAACTGTCTGTTGTAAAACTCGGCCGCCACCAAATTCTAAAACATGTTGTCAATCAGAAAGTCCATCATTTTGACAATATCACCTTCACTGTATTAATTAACAAAAGCGGTGTGCTTTCTATCAGAGTAAGACATTTTTTAAACTAAAACCAAATATTTATATATTGGATTTTCATTTCGTTGAACAAAACACTGATGGATCAGTTTTCTTAAGACGGTTTTTAAGTTGTGAATGTGTAATCGTGGTATGAAGGGAAGAAAGTTCAAAATTTTGAATAATTAAGAAAGAAGCTTGGTGGAGCATCTGGAGGAACCCGCTATACATCTTTCTTTACATGGACACTTGTGTAGCTTTGGTATCCAGAATAAATAAGCCAGGTCGGACTCATCTTCTTTGGTGGCAATACCTAATGAAGACAAAACCGACTTGTGGTTAACAAGGATTTCTTCTTTAGAAAGTGTAGTAGGTGCAATGTTGGGTTACCAGATGTGTCGTTGATACCAAGCTCTGTTATCAAGCAATCAAGGAAGTGTTTTTTACAAACAAATACAATGTTGTTTGAGGCTTTATCGACTGGAACAACAACACTTTTTTCATAGATGGCGGTAAGTCCCTCGAGACAGCAGCTTCCTTGAAATCTTAAGGTGCTTTAGTGCTCATCGACTCTTTTAATTTTTTTATCCGAATCTGAATTAATGATCCGACAGTCTTGACCAATTCGAATTTAATATAACAAATCTGTAGTTGGGCCCTCTGTTATGCCAACCATCCACCGACAGACTGTGTAACCAACTTCTACACAAACACCACCAAGAAGAAACTCGACAGCTGCAATCATGTCAGACGATGTCCAACAAGCATATTTATCGCTAAAGAATTATAACTTCCACTGATGCATTCGTAAGAACAGGAAACAAGAACTTCCCGAACGACTGACCTTACGATCAGATTTGAAACCATCTGCTCTATATGTCTTTGTGGAAGAGTGGTATATGTTTAAAGAGAAGTGAATTTTCAAAACAATTATTTCTGAAGCAAACAAGGTTAGTTTAAAATAGTAGTAAGGGACTTGGAAAAACAGAAAAAAACGGGACTTCTACGTAGTTGTATGCAGCTTCCAGCTTACTGTTACATTCAGATATTCACTAACGATCTGTTGTTATGTCAAAGTTTTAGCTTGTAAAACGATGTAATGACATATTTCATTGCGGAGGAACTTCACATGATATGTTCGACCTACAACCTCAATGCCATTTGCTGCTCTTTCAGCAAAAGCAAACAAACGAAATCTTTTATCTTGGTTTTAATTTGGAAACAGCACGAAATGACCTGTATCCACATTAATCGTTTCACAATGTCCTCAACAATCATCACTATTTCAAAAGTTTATTCAAGTATTTGTCAAGGCCTTAAATACAGGAATTACCGGAAACCTCCTTTTACTCCATTTTTTCTAATAAGGTTGAAGAGATTTTTCGATTTTCAATTTTGGCTGCAGGAGATAATTAAGGGCCTTTTAAGGAAGGAAATTACCTGTTATGATGTTGAGGTTTCTATTTATAATATGACTACTGGGTTCATATTGGACAATCACATGAATCAGGAAATTGTTAATTTCAAAAAACCTTGGTGACATTCGTAGAGTTACAAATTACACTTCTGGTGAATTTTTTGATCAGTGAAATAGATGATAGAAGGTTCGATGTCCTCATAACATGTTGAAATATGTTAAGTGACTTTAAGATCTCAAAATATACCGTAGAGATAAATAAGATCGATTTCTTTCAAAACATAAGGTATTTAAAAATTTGTCGTTTACAATTTCCGAGTTTGACATTTTTTAGAAATTATTTATGGAATCCAGAGATGATAAGTACTACTTTATCCCAAGGATTACAGTGACATTTGTGTCACATTCTTTCCAAATAAAATACAATTTGTAACTGTAATAGTTTATACTATACAGAGTAGAAGCTGGGCACCGGAGTGGTCTTCAAGGCTCGACCGACAGAACTGACCCAGCGCGATCCCCAATCAGCGGATAGCCCTATCGTTGGTGACTACCAGGTCATATTACGAAAAGCCTGACCGTTAGCCATAGTAGGTCACGTATGTGGAGAATATGCACGTTAAAATAGAAAATACTAATGCCGCTTCAAAAGGCTAATTTTTTTTCTCTACCAATCCCTTCCATTGTAAAGTAACTGTCAAAAGCCTTACCCTGTTTTGTTCTATACCACCCCAACTTTCGGTATTTGTTGTAACTCCTGAACATGTTCTCGTCCTGAACATGCATGAAATATTTGGAAAGGAGATGATGTCTTCCATTATTTTTTGAAAATTGTTATCACACTTTGAAATGAGACTATATTGCTATGATGTTAACGTTTATTTCGATTGAAATATCTGCCATGAGATATTATACTGTGTGTTCATAGCATTGACTTTTCGAGACATATTACCTATGCCAATGATATCATCATTTAGGTTAAAAAGATATGCTGTTTGTTATGTCCTTATCCAAGCAAGTTTACCTTTTTGAAGCTCTTTTTTGTGTAGGGGCGGGAAATTTAGCCTTTGCAACTGACCACAAACAGAACCCCATAACACTGTTTCAAAGGTTTCTTTAATCTGTTGAAAGCGTGACATTCCTCTTAGCACAGAACCAACTGTTTTAAGTCCCCTCCGAATTCGAAGGACTTTGGTTGAGAAGTTTTACATCCGGCCCATCAGAGGAAAGTTACTTTAAGTGGGGTTGTACTTCTACTACTTGTCAGCTAAATGTCTATATGATTTGTTTGATAAAATTGTGAGACCTGTTTTTATATGGATGTGACATTTGGGGAGACATTAGTTTAGAAATGATAGAAAAGGTTCATTTACAATTTTGGAAAATTATCGTAAATCTGAAGAAATCGACGGGAAATTTTTTTGTATATGGATTCACTAGCAGTTTCCATTAAATTGCGTATGGTTAATTTTTGGTCAGAACTCGTGAATGGTAAGGCAATTACGATGTCAAGGTATAATAACAATTGGTTTTTCTTCAAAGTTTCTTCATAAGTTTCCCTTGCTAAATTTTATTAAGAATATTTAAAAAGTTGCGGATATAGAAATATGTGCATTCAAGGGAGTTTTAATTCCAATTGATAAGCAAATAGTTTAAAATGAAAACGGTTTGATTAGTTCCAACAACTTTGGATATCTGATATGGAAACCTTATCAAAGGGTATTTGTTATAGGTTATTGAAAAAAGAATCTGAATTTTGGAAATATTTAGGTATGTAACCTGATAAAGATATACATGTAATCGCTTTTTGCAAGATTCGAACTGGCAACCATAGTCTACCTATTGCAACAGATCTTTGGTAAAATATCCTTTCAGTCAGAAAGTAATGTAATATTTGATTAAGTTTCAAATTGGCAATGAGTTTTTTATTTTATTTACTCAAATGTTAACTAGGTTACAAATATCTAATACGTGCCAATGCAAATGTTTTTAAATTGTGACAATTGCTCAAATCCAAGAGTAGACAATTGTTAATCAATTAAGGCAGTTCTATCAGAATAGTTAACAAAGGAGTATGCACGTACATATAAGTATAAATATGTATATGTGATGGTTTTACTTTTTATCCTTAATGTGTGATAAAACTACAATTATAACCATATTTTGAAATGTATGGCTTTATCTGTGAAATATATAAAACAGTGTATATATTTATTATGGTATCACTTCTCTATACCATTATTACCGTGTTTTTTGAAAATAAAATAATATTGACTTCCTTGCAGGGTCTGAGAATTCAATTACATAAAACAATTTTATCAAATCTGTTTTTCAGATCAAATAGAAGATGGCGGAAATTTTTTCTCTTTTTTTATCGCGACCAGTAACGTAAAATTGTGTTTTGTTTCATTAACATTAACATTAGCATGCAAGTGTTATTTTAAAATTTTATTTTTAATGCGTTTATTCATATAATAAGATAAATAAGATATTTCGTCTCGAAATTTGCAAATGGCGAGCAGCAACAAAGGTAAAAAGGGCTCACAGTAAATGTGCATCACTTCTAAACATGTGTGTTGAGTAAATGAAGTTGAATAAGTATTAGCGAAGGGTTCATTGTTTCGCATCCGCCTTCATGAAGGCTGTAGTATGAAGGTTATTAATGATAAGCAGCAATCAATCACTAAATAAATTGATAAAGTAAGTAGACGGAAGGCATTTAATTCAGTAAGCACAGCAGTGTAGATATTGAAGCCGCTGAAAGCATTCGAGTTCATTTGCAGTGAGAGTAGCGCTTACAACATAAACTAACATTCTTTCATTAAGCCTTGTCTTATCGTTTAATGGCTTTATTTACATGAAAAGGTGTCTTTGGTCTGGAAAATGATTATTTTTGGTTCTAAAGGTAGTCTTTAATCTACACATAGACTGTATAAAAATGCGAAAAGCCATTAAATATGAATGTATCAGCATTAGTATATTGTACAACGGAAATCTAAATCAAACAGATCAAGATGCCGTTTCACAATGTATTCGTATGACTTACTTTCACGCAAATCATTAAGAAATATGTGTAACTTATAGAAGCGGTCTGGCGAATGATATACAAAAGCTTTCAATTTGCTGGCAAATTGCTAGCAAATTGAAATTCATTTTGAACACTCTTCAGCTTCCGTTGAAGCCCGACTTTAAACGCAAGCGTTGACAGCTTGTTAGCTTCAGTTGACTCCTTAATAGACTACATGTATTTGCTGGAACTTATAAAAACAATATAACTAAGATAACTCGAATATTTTCTGCCAAGGGCACAAACCAGAAGGAGATTCAACGAATATTATGACGAGATGAAGGTGTATATATTTCTAAATATTTCATCAGTAAAAGTTGGAATATATACGTATGCTCAGATTTGAAATTTTATTTATCTCGATTAAAAGACTGTAAATAATACAATTATCAATGTAAGATTTGTGATGTAAATTATTGTAATAATTACAAAATTTAGAGGAGAAACTAGGGACCTATATTTAAATTAAGTCTGACGTGCGTTTTTAAGCTTTTAATGGTAGCTGGCTACTGCTCACAATGGGCTGACTAGTTGTCAACTGTAGCTAGTGGGTCAAATCATTGAAATCTTTTGGCTATCAAAAAAGGCTGACGAGCGTAAACCGGAAAACTAGCTAGCTTTTGCTGCTAGCAAATTGAAAGTCGCGCGTAAAGCATTCGTCAGGCCGCTAGTGTACGTGTATGTAGGAGTGTTTTGTAAAAGGGTTGTCCGAACTTCTACCATTTACGTATATTCCGTTGTCACTACATTTGATTTCTAGCAATTTGGTTTAGAACGAGTGTCATTATCCAAATTCTAAAAGGCTACCCGCTATTTCAAATAGCTACCCGTTGAAAATTTGACGATTCTCAAATAATTCACACACGTATTCTCTGTCTATTAATTGAATGAAATTTTGCGATTTATGAAAATACGCCCACCATCTTCTTATGGATATTTGATGTATACACGAGTTTTAACAACAGCTACTACTACATAAGAAAAGTTTGTAATTTCATATGAGCCACGCTTTACAATTTCTTAGCTGGTCGCAACTTTAGGCATGATAATGTTTTGATTGCAGACATTCACCAAACATATGTTTCTTGAAACACTTGAACATCAAGAAAGGTTTATGGGCATCAGCATTTACAATCTGAAACTTCCATGTCCCAAATAATCAAAGTGTTGCCATAACACGAAGGAAAACGTTCAATAGGCATGAACTCATTTGTCAAATCTAAAAATTTAAAGATAAGTCTGTACCAATCATTTTCTATACCTATACCACACCTATTGCAACCAAGACTTTTAACTACAAACACGTGTTGAAGAATCTCAGCATGGACGACTACAAGTCTAAACCTCTGGACTGCACTTGTGAAAGTTCCCCATTCAAATATAATCCTACGAAATATGTTTGCCAAAGTACCAAAGTTCCGTAAGCCTCAATCCATAAACTGGAAGTTCAATTTCAAGATCCTTATGGATTCGGTAGAGGATTATGCCAGACAGTGGGCGAAGCGCGAAAAAGGGGAACTAGATACCCTTTCCGAATGGGTGAAGGCTGTGCAGTCGTTGATACAAGTACGAATTCAAAAGTTAAAAAGATCAATGAATGCACACGCGAAATCGGTCTTCAAAGATCCGAGTGTTGCCAGACATCGATCTCTCTGAACTACATGACAAATATGATGTCGTCCCCGCCGATTAAGCCCCTAACAACATTGTTTTTGTTTGTAAATCACACTACGTAGACTGCTTGATAAAGGAATTAGGTATCGACAGTTCACTTGACAACCTAACATATACCCCAACGACACTAACCAAAGATGAAATCCTCGACAATCATCTGTCAGTTTTGTCTTCTTTTAGAATTTCAACTAAAATTTGATCTTCCTTTACTTTACTGGATTCAAAAGCTTCACAAGCGTCCTTACAAGCAACGTTACATTGCAGGGTCTGCCAATTGCTCCACAAAACCTCTTTCCAAGTGACTGACAGTTTATCAGCAGTAAAAAATGGGCTCCAATATTACTGGGAAACACGCCTTTCCAGAAGTGGCGTGAATCTAAAAAAATTCCAAAGATCTGTTAAAATGCCTCGAATCAAGGTCCCTTACCTTGTGCAATAGCATCAAAACATTTGATTTTTAAACCCTGTATACTAATATCCCACATTCAAAACTCAAAGAAAAATTAAGAGCCTTAGTTCACCTCTGTTTTGTTAAAAAAAAGATGGCAAACGCAGATACAAATACATGTATTTGGTTCTAGGGAGGGACAAACCTTATTTTGTTGTTAACCACTTTGATTCTAACAAAATGTACTCAGATGACATTTGCGGAATGCTAGATTTCTTGATTGATAACATATTTGTAATGTTTGGCGGGCGTGTGTTTCAACAGACTGTCGACATTCCAATGGGGACCAACTGTGTACCCCTTCTCGTCGATTTATTCCTTTATTCATACGAAGCTAACTTCATACAGAGCAATCTACGGAGAAAAGAGAAAAAGTTGGTTCAATCTTTTGGTTTCACGTTCCGCTATATAGATGATGTCCTTTCACTGAATAGCTCTAAAGTTTGTGATTATGTTGACCTCATCTATCCCATTGAACTTGAAATCAAAGATACTACAGAAACAGAAAGGTCTGCTTATTACCTAGACTTACACCTAGAAATTGACAGTAAGGGCGGGTTAAAAACAAAACTTTACGACAAGAGAGATGACTTTG
>JAULBM010000029.1:803623-814285 GCA_032357055.1 Geukensia granosissima | reverse complement strand
CTAACTATATTTAAGACTATTTGTGAATCAACACAATGCAGTGTGTTTCTGTACATGCAGTCATGACCTCTGATTTCCTGATTTCAACGTTTAATTAGTATTCTTTCAGTATTATTTGTTGCAGCAGTGAAGTTGAACTCAGTTATTACAAAAAGCAAAACTTTCTGCAGTGCTTTCAGCACTTTGATTAATAAACTAAAGTTTCAGTTTTGTCAGCATTGTCGAATTCATCACTTTTCATGGATGCTGCTGGTGAGAGGTTACAACTTGATAACCTGTACAACATAGCGAAATTCACGATAGTTTTACAACATTGGTAAACGTAAATTCACGATAGTTTTACAACATTGGTAAACGTATATATACTTATGTATTAAATCAGGGAGTAATATAACTACATTTTACTTCCAGATTTTATTTAAAAGAAAGAATATGGAATATATGCCAATAAGACTTCTTTCCTGGGTTGCGCACTGCAAAATTTTTAGTTAAGAGCTGATACCTTAGTTCACTAGATATCCTTGGAGCACGAAACAAGTTCTTTAAAGAAAGTACCTTGCATTTCTCTCTCTTATCAAAAAGACTGTTGTCAAAATAAAAAAAAATCATCGAATTTTTCCGCGTACTTATTATATGGAACAGGATTTTCGACCAATAATTTTAATTAACATGCTTTACATGTAAACCAAGCATAGATTTAGAATAATTAACTTGTACAATTTATGCTGCAACAGTTGTCGATAACTGCAGTTGAACATCCCACCAAGGCTTGAAGTTTGAAGGATGTACTATGTGTATTTCTGCTGTAGAAATACAGGGAGAAAGAGGTATGGTAATTTTTTGCAGGATTTAGTTCACTAGTAGGGTCATTTTCTTAAAATTGTCAAAAAACACGAACTTTTGTGAATAGTTAGTCTATTGTATATATATTTTTATATTTTTTTATAAACTTTACTTAACAAGACCAATTGAAGAAATTATAACTGAACTTTGCTTTTATAGCCTGTTTTCACACAATTTGATAAATTTTCGCTATTTGATAAAAAAATCTAAAACCACAACCAAAATAACTTTTCCAGAAATTGTTACCACATGTCATGCATGTATTCTTCGTCGTTTAAGCACAAAAAACATTTTGGTGCTTAATGTCGTTCGTCAAAATTTTCAGAAAGTTTTGTGGGCATAGTTTTTGCAGTTCCAAGACTGGGCACAAATCAAAATTCTTTTTGGTTTATGTACATGTAGATATGAGACGATATTATAAAAGCTTCATTCCGAAAATATATCTAAAAATCATAATTTGGTTATACAAAATTCATGGGAAAGCTACCATGCCTCTTTGATTGTGTCGAGACTGTATAAATTATCGTTATCAATGCCAAACAATACTAGATTTTCCATTATTTACGTGAAAAGTCTATCCATTACTCAGTCATTTCTTGCATGATTTGGAAAACAAACACGAAAGGATACCTGAAAACCTGTGAATTCCCAAGCCAAGAAACGAACCAGAGACATACATTACAATATTATTTTATGTTCGTACGAACCAAATTCGTATCGACCATAAAGTTGCACCCATATCCTATATAGCGTTAGTTATGCATGTATTCTTCGTCGTTTAAGCACCAAAACATTTTGGTTCTTAATGTCCTTCGTCAAAATTTTCAAATTGATTTAAAGATTAAAATTTGATATTGTGTGTTTCCGGAATTCCCCAAATCCACATTTTTGCGTTTACTTGGTTATCAGTATATATCGGCACCCTAAAATTGGTGTGTTGAGCTTTTGTTGCACTTTGCATGTTAACTCTCCTTCAACAGCGTTCGTTCAGAAAGTTTATGTACACAGTACATGTACCCCAGTAATTATGTAAGATTAGTAATGTTTTCTACTTATTATTATTTTTTAATTAAAACTATCGTATTTATACTATTTTATAAATTCAATTACCGTTAATCTTTTGATTAAATGGAAATTAAATTGACATGTGAATAGATTTAATTTTGGCAGTCTATTGTTGTATGCCAAGGTTTGCCAGAGGGGTGTTTAAATAAACGAATAACAACTTGTTTCAATCCGGGTACCTTCTAACCGTCACTTAGTGGGTGTAAAGCACATTGAATACTCGGATTTTACTGGGGTTGAGTGAGTTTGAAAGCAGTTTGTATATTGGCTTTGGTCGTCATCGATGACTGACTGACACGCATCAGTTCCAAGGTTTGTAAACTTTATAATATTTCTTATTGATTAGTCTCTGTTCACACTTGATCGGGTGGTCTTAGACCACTGCTTTGTGCATTGTGTTTTGTTTTTAAACAGATCTCGTATTGTTTTTTGAGTAACAGGTTTATTAAATTTTAGACTGTCGAATACCATGGACATTAACACTGTTGTAAAGGACTAGGTTTAATATCGAAATTCAACTCCAGCGTTGTCCAAATAATATATGTATTTAATTTTATACATAAACTTGTATGAAATATAGTTTTACGAAAACAATTTATATTCGATGTATATATATTCAAACCGTTGACCGTTGTGTAGTAAAGATGTGAACAACTTCATTTTAAGAACCAGTTATACAAATCATAAACTGCCGAAGTTGGAAAACTAGACCATTTCTTCATAATAACCACATAAACCAAGTCTAAATTTCAGATTTTCTGTGTTTTTTCTTGTTAATTTTTTTTTACAAATTTTAATTTTAAAACACAAATTAGAAAGTTTAACATAATTCCATGCCGTAATAACCCATTCGACACCTCAAGATAGCCAGTGAGATTTCTATAATTAAGATTTAATATTACGTATTATAATACTTTTAAGCTGTTTTAGCTCAATACAAATATTACCCAATGAGACCTTTGCCTGTAGGAGACATGAAAACAGAAAGCAGTTATTGTATGATTCAAGATTTAAGTCGATTTTTCTATAGGTGTGTTAAATACAACAAGAAATAAAACTTCTTTTGTACCAGTAATTGTCTACCTTCTATAGGAATTTTATAATGTGCGGCTCTAAAGTACCCGCAATTATTTTCAATGGGAAAATGACTCCGCTAATGAAATGAGAGACGGACTGGGTAAAACTTAACCTCGTATTTCACACATCTCGCGACCATCAATTTTTGTTAAGAAGAATTTTTGTAGAAAACCAATAAAGTTTGATAATTTGTAAGAAAATACGAATCTTTTATGGTTAAAAATTTACGCAGTGTTTACTTATTCGACGCTATTATTTCTTTAACAGTCAATTTAAAATATTTAAACTGGATTCTAAAGTTAGTCAACAAACACAAGATCTTTATACTCTAAAATACTTGTATTACGGGGACCATCAAGGGAAATTTAATAACTGTTTTCCGAATTTTCTGATACCTTTATTTAAAAGAAAGAGTGTGGCATATATGCCAGAAAGAAATGAGCCACACCTTATCTTACGCAAGTTAATAACCATGCAGTATATTTGAAATCTCCGAACAAAAGCAGAAGAATTCTCGAAATTATTTCACAAAACTCAGTCAAGATAAAAAAAACATGAGAATTTAACATATTTTTGGGTCCGCAGACGCCTATTCAAATATCAAGCATAAACACCTACAAATAGTTGCATGTGTAGACTATTTACTCTCGAGTCCCGAATCCACTTGTATAATTCCCAAATAGTTTCGAATATGCTGCGATGCATTTTCTGAGTTTAACATTTGCAGCAATTATATTCTCCAAAACTGCAGGTGTTTCTGAAGGGAATACCAAAAATAACGCATGTCCATGGTGGAAGGTACTCGTAAATGATTAAAGTTAAAACAAGTTGGGAATACTAATTGTCGATTTTTAATATTACTTACATTCATTTGCACAAAGAATAATTATGACAGAAATCGAAAAATCACAATTTAATTTATTTTTCGGTTTTTGTAGTTTTTTTTAATAACTGCACTGACATGAACATGTTATCACTGGGCAAATTGAAAAATAAAACATAAATATTTTTTTTAGGTTTTGTCCTCTTTTAGGTTTTATTTTTATTTACAAATGAGAAAAGTATTCTTTATGGTAAATATATTTAAAATTTACGTAATCGCGAAAAATATATTATGTTAAATTTTCAGGTTATTTATATCTTATTTATATTTTGTTTACACACACATTTTTGAACAAATATGTAGAAACACATGTTTTTATTTGTAAGTTCACGCAATTGCCAATCAACAAAGACAACAAACGTTAATGTTTTTATTTGGAATTAACTTGTAAGTTAATGTAAATTTACATGTGTTTATTATGTAAAATATCGACATTTTTGTGAATGAATTCAGTTGTAGATTACGTGTAGTTGCGTCATTAATTTCTTACATTTACATGTATTTGTATTTTTTGGTATTTTCCCCGAAGGAGTTTTACAATTTTATTACATTCGGTATATTTACATGTGACATGGACAAACACTTGGCCTTGTGATAATTTTCTTACAATACTTAAATATATCAATGACGGATGCTCAAATTTTTAACAACTCTCAAGAATCTTATGCCCTTTAATTGCACAGAATCCAATAATATATTAAAATAACTTGATGTATAAAAATATTATAATTTTTGAGAAAGTATTTTTACTTTTACTGCTGTGAAAAATCACGTAAAACTGAACATTAGACTGATTTTAGTTACACGATTAAAACCGAACAGAAATAAAAAAACTTCAAATGGCTTTTAAAACTGCTTCATCATTCTTGATACGGTTGAAATTCTCATTAGTATTTGTCGACTTGGAAATTTAATTCTGTGTACAATGCTAAAACGGTTAATGGTTTAGCCATCTTGTTTGTTTACAAACTAAGCGTTAATACCCCACAAAAAGTCCTTTTCAAAGAAAAAAATTCAGAGATTCTTTTCAAAACACACAATATGTCATCCATCTTTCATATATATATATATACATATACCTGCATACGAAATGTTTTTGTGGCGTAAACGAGGAATGTCACCTTCGGGCTGTGACGATAGTTTTTTAATGGCGGGAAAGACATGGTCGACCAATCAGCATTCGATCCGAACTTTAAATATGTATGATGGAAATTAGACACAATAAGTAGAATAGAAAGCGCTTCTTGTCGTCGTCCATTACTTTTGTGTATCCATTTCAATCAAATTGAAGAATTTTTGTGTTTGTATTCATCCGCGTTGTAGTTGCACACCTGGTTTTTCAGGTAGACATTCATTTATGGGACTTGTCCCAAGTATGGACGACTGACTGTTATTGACAGGTAAGTTTTACACAGGTCTTCACGGTCGTATGCTCTCATTTACGTTTCACAGACCTCCATACCTGGATGGGCACTGTCAACATTTTACCATGTGTATATACGGAAGTTCTGCATGAGACAATTCTATTTTTTGTCAATGAAAATGTGGTTTATTGATTCCAATGGTTTATTGTATAGAAACTATTTACAGATTTACAGTAGTAATTAAGAAGAGAGGACCTAACGGGGTTTTAGCGGTTGGTCAACCTACCATAGAACTAAACAACCTTTAACCGTATCGAGAACAGCTGAAGCAAGTCCCATGGAAGTGGAAACCAATCGGGATCCCTCACCAGAGACCGTAGAGGAAGAGCAACCACAGACAATTACTGTCACTGCAGAGATTTCGACTGGGGAAGAAATCATAACAGTGACAACAGCAGACATCCTCCAGCAAGCGGCGACTACAATCCTGTCCCAAGTGAATAATAATTTGATAACTCTTCCGTTAAACAACAACAATAACGAAGAACAGAAAGTAAAAGCAGTAAAAGGTAAGAGACATGTGTATTCAACCAGCACGATGTAAATAACACGCTTGTTTTAGTTTTAACAATATTTACTTTTAAACTCTTGATTTGTTTAAGTAGTTAATAAATCCATATATTGGTCTTGAAACATAGTAAGACAGAAAACACACTGACCATCAAGTATAGCTTTAGTTCGTACAGGTCCCTGTCTTACCCCTCTGACAATATAACACCACGCAATTTGTCAAACCAAGTGACATTATTTGGTGTCGTCATATCATATTATAACCACGAAAATGACTTAGAAATGACGATGTCATCAGGTTGTTGGTCTGGGCACATTGAAGGCTTGTTCAAAACTCTACATAAATTAACATTTTTTACTCTGAAATATTAATTGATGTTAAGTGCCGATCAATATACGCTTCAAGTTTTATTTAAAACGTCAATAAAATAATTGATACCAAAGGTAATTCTGTTGCTTTGTCAAAACTTTACAAAAGAAATCCATGAGAATCGTCTTTCTGTCTTCAATTTTCCATTGTGGGGGGCAATTAAGTCCAACAATTTTCACTACCGAAATATATCCATTGGCTTAGCAAAAGACTGTTTTCGCTTTATCCCGACTGTGTTATTTCACGTGTTTTAATCCATAGTGTAAAGATTTGGAAACATAATATGGAGAAATAATAGCTTTAATAAATACGAGGACGACCATAAAAAGATCTTTGGTTAACAATACCTGTATTTATACAAGGATGTTCAGTATAATTACATACCACAGGTGTTTCAAATGTCACAACATAACATCCTTAATGGCATATAAGGAGTTCCTACTTTGAATAAAAGGCTATGCTGAGATCTGAAGAAATAATTCCTGCATAATTCCTATTTTGATTACCCTCGAAGACACCAATTTGCGTTGACCCCACTTTCATAGAATGTTTGAAAATGATGTTTGCCCTTATGGTGTATTATATTTCTTCATGTCATTCCCATCCATATTTTGATTGGTTTTCCAATGCTTTTCAGAATTCGGTATAATCGGTTTTCAGATTTTCACCCAATTTCCCTAAATCATAGCAGTTCATTTGTAGAAGAAAGTCATGTCAAAAGTGTCCAATTTCAAGTCAGTATTTTGTATTTTCTGCATACATTTTCTACATACATTAGATTACTATTTAGTTATGTTTAGTTTTCCTCCCAATGCTAGAATTTTTCAGAAAAAAACAACAATATGTTCATTTATTTTCTGAGATTATTTTTATCAGCATTTGTGCCTTTTGTGCAGTTGTGTTCTTCAAAGAACCTTATATCGGTCAGTTAGTTACTTTTCGTTATAGTGAAATTTAGATAATTTTTATATAAGATATGGTGCCCAAGTAACGGGAAAGAAGTCTTCACCCTCAGGCTGAATATATTTTAAAAATTTTATCAATTTTATCTGACCATTGTCAGGCCATGTGTCTTTACTGCGGGCGTTACATTGTTTACTTGTGTGTATACTTTTATTTCATATCTTGAGATCTAAAGTGTCATATCTGTGTAAACTTCTACTGATTTATGTTTTTTTCTACGTAAATTCAAATCAATAAAGATAAAATTCTTCGAAAAAACCTTCAGTGACCATTCTTAAAATTTAGGTGCGACAATGACATCACATTATTGCCAGTTCGGTTCTTCCAAACATTATTTTTAAAGTTATGAACCTGATTAAATTACAATGTTTGAAGGCAATAATGACGCTAAAATGTTTAGAGCCCTTGATATGTTTCCTAGATTTTGTCAGTGTGCTGTAGATCAACAACTCTCAATTTTTGTTAAAACTCGAAAGAAATTATTCACAAACGATGCGACTACCTATCATTTCCTAATAATTTTATATTGTTTTATTAATACAATGGTTTTTTCGAATATACAGATATAACGCGTCATATTATAACAATCTGTTATCTCGTCCTGCTGCATTGTATTTCTTTCATTGATTATGTTATTACCAGAATAAATATCTTACTAAAACCAAGAAAACTGTTCAACAGTTTAGTGGAAGATAACAATAAATGCTATTGTTACCCTTATAAACATTTCTTGTAGTAGTTGAAACCAGACCAAATGCCCATATTTATCTCCGTCACAGTCCTTGACGAAGAATATGTTCAGCTCCTATTTACACTGTTCCTCTGTATCTGTTGCAACCTTCCATTGCTGCTCTCATCCTTAATTTTTTATTTGACAAAAACCAGGAGTGGCTCAGTTTCTGTTGCTGTCTTCACGAGGTCTTTTCTCGTGTGTTAAGTATGTGATGCATACATGTACATGGTTTACACTCATTCTGTTGTGCTGGTATCAGCCGTTGTGATTGTTCAGCAGGAGGGCAGGGATTTAGTGGTCGTCCCTTCGCATTGTGGTATTCATCAAAAGCTTCAACAAAATTAAATAATGTAAAGCAATACATGCTTGTATGTTTCCAAACCTTTGTTCCTTTTGTTTTACGTTTTATTTTTTAGTTTGTTTCAAATTTGTCTTGTCTCTTTAAATTATGCACTTTTGATCTCACATAGGTATTCTATACTGGACTTAGATTTGGTTCCGGTTTTGGATGTTTTTTGTTTCACTAAACTGTTTTTTAGATCGTTTGTTCATCGCGCTTTCGCGTCTTTAGTGTTTTTCTCAGAAACCTTTGGTCTTGTGGGTCGAATGAAATTACATCGGATTAAAAAGAGTACACTCTTTTTGACATTGTGCCTTCTCCCACTTTTTACATTTTACACGTTCATGGGTTTATTGTCTTTCAATTTCTACAGTATACTGATGACTGCCTTTGTTTTATTTTAGATTCATTTGTTGACATACTATTCTGGTTTGTTTTTACACCACCTGCACTTGTTGTTATGTGACCTTTCTCTTGCTAATTCAATTGTAACGAGAACCGTTTATTTAGTATCCGTGTCTGACTCGTTTTTGTTGCCTTCGTTTTCAACTTAGTCTTAAAGGAGGGAGCATTAAGGATGCATGTTAAATAGAATGATAGCTTTCTAGTACTCGGCAGTGTTTGCTTTGGAAGATTTAACGTTTCACTTTCACTAATAAAGTGCTGCTCTGATACTTTCTAATTTATAGCCCAAGTTTTTCCTTCTTAAACGTGCGTGATAAATTCACTGGTTACTACTGCTACTTCTGCCACAGATGGTTGTCTTGACGGTATCTAGGTTTACTCTAGCACATCTCTCTCTCTCTCTCTCTCTCTCTCTATATATATATATATCTCTCTCTCTCTCTCTCTATAGAGAGAGAGAGAGAGAGAGAGAGAGATAGAGAGATTGAGAGAACAAATAGATAGGAAGCTATCCCAGTCTTTCTCTCTACTTGTATCTTATTGCTTCAGCAACTGTTGCTGATAGAACATTGAGATTTGGCCGCATTGTTTCAGTTGTTATTTTTTTTATTTCATTTACCTAGTACTGTTATTTTGCCCATCTCACATTCTCGTCCTTCATTGTATCTCTCAAATTCTTTGGTCACATAAATCCTTTGCCATTATACTGTATTGGATCAATGCCTTGGTGGGATAATTTGATAGAGATGCTTCAGTTATAGGTTCGTCTGTCTTTGGTGTTATCTTTAAACTCTCGCGTGGTCTTTAGGAAAACAATTGATCTTTTTTGCATGTTTTGATGTCTTTCGGTTACTACAGGGTGTGATGATTGTCTTGTGTATTTTCGACACATTTGTCCCTTTTGTAATTATTTCATCAACCAATCTTTTTAGTTGTTATTCTTCACAACAAGGTTTGAGGAGGATGGAGTAATCTTGATAATGTTCATTGTGCTTTATAGTGATTACTCTATAGGAGCTTTTCAAGCTCCAATTCAGGCTTTAAGTGCTGCTTTATCTACTTATTCTGGTTATTAAATACCAATATTCATGTCTTGGGTGTCTTACTATTTGTCTTTTAATCTTAAACTCCAGTTATTAATTCTTCAACGACTTATGTTGTCCACAGACTCTTCGAACAACCCATCTAAATTATTATCTCTTGAATAGTCATTCTGAAGTAAGATATATCAGTTAGGTCAGTGTCTTTATTCTTTTTATTCTGCTTATTCGCGTATTTGAATGTGTTTCTCCTTTGCCCTCACTCATTCTTTTGATTCGGTACGAAGCTTCTTTCTATTTCAATAAATAATATTCAACACGTTTCGGTTTTGACCAAGTTTTACAAATATGAAGGCATTTGTTATGTATGAACACATTTGAATAATTATACTGTTTTGAAAGAAATGTGAACTGGTCACTTATACAGTATTCTTTATTGATACTAGTGTTCATTATTGTAGAACTTGATGACTTAGCTTTTATAAATCGACAAAATATAATATAATATGTGAGGTCACTTTAGGGTTATCTTTATCAACGTAAACGTAGAGTACTACTGTAAAAAGGATCACTGTGCGATAGATGGACAATTATCCAAAACCATTTGAAATAGTACATTCTTTCATATGTGAATTAGTCATTCTTCATCATATTGTAGTGTTGTACAAAATTGTTTATTGAATAACCTGCGTTATTTGCCATTTTTATGTATAGTTTCATATTCTGTTGAAGGTTTTTTTTTGCGAATTTTACTCTGATTTTTTACATAAAAACATCACATGTAATAAATGCGAAAGGTTGCTTCAGTGGAAAGTGGTTTCTATATTGGGCTAAACTGTCAATTTCCATAATCTGACTATTTTTCCAGAAGGGTGCGGGCTTGTGGTATAAAATGGTTGATTATATATAAGATGCCTTCCCATCTTACAATTTTTCACAGTCACGTAGCTGTCATCGAAGCAGCAACACGTGCTGCCGAGCAGGAACTTCGACCGTAGTACAACGTGGA
>JAULBM010000029.1:729346-803523 GCA_032357055.1 Geukensia granosissima | reverse complement strand
CTGGATAGATATCGTGAGTAAATCTGTTATTTGTTCATTTCAAAAGTTTATGTTTGGATTACCCAAGGTGACTTACCCAACGGAATTGCGGGCTGGCGAATTGCGGGCTACATTCCAAACGAATTATTCTACTGAGGATTGCGGGCTAACTTCACGGTAATTAAAATATATGACCAAAAGCCCAATCAACAATTTTTTTCCAAATTTAATCGAAAATCGATTTAATTAACTGTTTTTGTAAGTTGTATATTTTAGAATTTAGTGTCATAACTTTATGGATGTGCTAACACACAAAAAATGAACACATAATGATATTATTAGTTCACTTTTAGCTTCGAGCCAGTCCAGCTAAAAGGTAGATTAAAACCTTTAAAACACAAGTACTTTTTTGTGAAAAGACTTGAACGGTAATAGGTTAAGGATTGACATTATAAGACAGTATGAGGCCAGTCAATACCAATAATACAATGAATTTTGTTTTCAACACGAAAACTGACACGAAGGTCTATTAAAATAACCTCATTTTCCAAACAACAAGTTTTTACTTTTCACGCATTAGCTTAATGTTTCGTATATATAAATAAGATGGCCTTCGTTTACTTTAGGGTTTCCGACCCTATGAGACTCATACCCTTACGCCTAACCCCGACCACAACCATAACCAAACCGTCAACCCTAACCTCCCTCCAATCAAATTTAACCCATAATCAAACCCAAACCATACAAAATACTGTAATCCTTAAGTACTGGGTCCCCTAAAGTGAATGAAAGCCGATAAAATATGGGCTAAATTTGAAGGAGGAAGCACCAAATGAAATTTTAGATTCTTAACTAACTACGATTATCAACGTATTTTTAAATACAAATGCTTTGCGAAAGTGAATTAACCATTTTGTTTCTTTTATACTGACCAACATTGACGTCATGTGTATTATCGGATCCAATGTGTTCTTGCTTCTGTGTACAAACGAAAAATGATGTTTTAAAATATAAATAATTCCATTAATTTAGATTTTGTTCAACAATATGAACACACCAAATTCATGTGATTACAGGAATTATGTCACGTATCATTGTGTTATTAACGCAGCATGCAATCTTTTCCAAAATAAATTTTCAAAGTCAACATTATCTAGATTTCGGATGGATTCATCAGTCTCTAAACATGTTAGTTTCTTCCAAATCTGCAATAAACAGTCTGGCATTTCTGCAGTGGTGAATTGTTCAAGTAATATAACAACAAGCATATCTCGGTTATCTCGAAACATTTTCATTCGTGCCATATCAAGCTCAAACTCGCACCAGGAGCTTTGTAAGAAATCACGGCTAATGACAATTAATACCTTTTTACTTTCGGATAGAGCATCGATAATTCCGTCCATGATTAACTTTCCTGGGGAAAAGTCACGGTCGTGTAAGCACAACGACAAGCTTTTCTCGGTTTCCAAAAAATTAACCAGAGGTCCACATACCCATTCATAATCCGCATGACAATAGGAAATAAATGCATCATACTTGTATTCCGAGGAATATCCGTCTAATTCTATGTAATGACGATACTTACGGCGGGTACAAAGGTACCAGTACTGTAGTGTTACTCTGTATCGGTAGGCAATGCAACTTCCGATACAAACAACAATCATAAACAAGGACAAAGTAGTAGAAATAATCATCCACATTTTTGACAAACATTTGTTTTCTAAAAAGTCTAAATGTTCATAGGCATAAATTGTCGATTTCAGTTCTTTATCAATATAATGACAAGTAAAATTTCGATCGTTGTCCAAAATAATACTTGTTTCTTGTAGCCATTTAATAAATTTTAAAGAATCGCAGTTGCAGACGAATCGGTTATTGTTTAACAAAAGTTTAAGTTTGATTCCAGTCCTAGCTTGATATTCGTCTAACGATTTCATCTCCTCTTCTTTAAGAAAAGTAATTTTGTTCTGCACAAGATCGATAGTTTCAAGTTTCTGAAACTTTTCAAAAGATACGGGAATGGCGGAGAAGTCGTTGTTTGAAAATTTCAACGAAACAACCGAATGGTACTGTGATTGAAGCATATTTGGATTCAGTGTTTTAAAACCATTGCCAGTTAAATCAATAGCTTCCAGTAATGTAAGATTTTTCAAAAATAATCCTTCCAAGTCGTTTTGTAATCCTTTACTCAGATGTGCGCTACTACATTCTAAATGTCGAAGATTAGATAATGAGCTTATCATCAAGAGGTTTAAGTTTTCACATATAAATTTTGACATTTTAAAAGTCTCCAAACTATATAAACCATCAAAACGTCCAAGACAATTTGCAAAAGGATTTCCACTTAGATCAAGGTATTTCAAATTACTTGCCTCTGTACACGTGACGTTTGGTAAATCGTTATTTTCAGCTCTACTTATATACGATGCATCTAGATACTCTAATTTTGCCGGAATCCTAAAAATAAGTGTGGTTTTGTAAGCATTCTTATTTACTGTTCCTTTAGAAATCCAATTATTTTTGTGTTCAATGAAGTACATTTTACTCCCAATTCTTCGTTTGCGCAGGATGTCGAGATATACGGATGACTGGTGTGAAATATCAATATATCGTAAATTTGTAAGTAGAACCGATTCTATAATTAGAGACAGGTCACCCCGCAAACCATTTCTTGCAATGTTAAGACTTTCTAAGCAATTTTTATTCTTCATTTGTAAAATTGCACCTGCTTTAATAAGCACTATTTGGTTGTTGCTAAGGTCTATGGCCTTAACACAAACACTTCCTAGCATTGCGAATTGAGGCGCTGTTAATATATCTACATACCCAGGTTTTCTATTATTAGAACTGAAGTCAATTTTAGTCATATTGAGATTTTGTAATCCGTACAGAATAGGAAGCAGTTTTGATACACGAATGTTTTCATTCCAGTGAATATCTAACGTGTCTAGTTTCCGAAGCGGGACAAGTGCACCTGTTTCTATATGTCTAAGTTTGCAAGATAAGGAAATGAATTTCAATGACGTGTTTCTGAAAACCATAAACGTTTCATTTCTTAGTTCATATATGTCGCAAGGCTCAAACGTAAGTTGTTGTAGTTTAATGAGCGACTTAAATCCGTTTCCAAGTGGTTCATTTGCTATTCCATTTATTGACAAAATCTGTAAGTTTTCTAATTGTTGTAACATTTGCTCCGGATAATGCTCAAACTTGTTTTTAGAAAGTAACAGCTGTCTCAATATTTTAATTTCCTCAAACACACCGACCGGAAAAGATGTAGCATCGAGGTTGTTAGCTTCAAGGTCTAATGTGTCCAGTTTATTCAATCCAAAAAATGCTCTCTGTTCTATAAAAGAAATTGCCGATGAACGTATCTTTAATGATTGTATACGTGGAAGTTTAAGAAATGAAAAATTTCGCAGAACGTTAAAACTGTTATCAGATAAGTCCAATTCCGTTGTGTCATTAGGAATTGAATTAGGAACATGACGTAATCCTTTTGAACTACAATCTGTGAATACTGTCGTTCTAGTTTTGATCACAGTACAAACATCTGCATGGCACAAAAAGAACATGGCATTAATAATAATATATGACGAAAGCATTGTAACCCTCCAAAACTAGTTATGTCCACCGGTACTAGCTTTAAGAAAAATCATTGTTATCCTTTCTTACAAAGTTTTTTTTTATCTAAAATTCCACCTCAATTCGAAATACACTTATAATCTAGAACTATTTAAAAAATCATTGGGATCAGATATTTTGCTTTTACATAGAAGCAGAATTAAAATGAAACTGAGTTGCCGGATAACAGTTTTTTGTTGATTTCCCTTCCTATACCGCCACGCTGTCTTTTGGCGGATATTATTGATAAAAGTATGCATTAAATTTGAATAACTGTACACAACAATTTAAATAATAAGTCATCTGAAGAACTAATTTTCCGTTTTCCGGAATACAACGAAAATACTTAATCGGAACGGAAGTGTTTAAGGACATACCATCTTGCAATTCGACGTGCAAGGAAAATAAAGCTTATCAAAATTTCCGCTGAATCGAAATATTATAAGGGTTTCCATGTAGGATAATGAGAATATGTTTTCTGAAAATGCACAAAACATTATTCGAAATGCTCAAACTCGACAAGTCAAGCTATAGTTCTTAAAAGTTGACACGGAATTCCTGATTTCTTAACAATTATTGAATTTTCAAATTTTTTTGTCGCCACGATATGGCTGAAATACTGACGACGTGGCGTTAAACAACATTAATCAATCAATCAATGTTTTTTGTTTTTGATGTGCGGTGTCAAACAGTAATTTGGTACTGGGTACTAAATAAGAGCATTTTTGAACGGTTTCTGTTTGTCGAGATTCCCTGAATATCTAACCATTGTTGATCAAAAGGTTCTAAAAAACTGCACAACGCAATGGTTAAAAAATCCAATATATTAAAGGTTTAAAAGAAACACTGATTTGAGTTCTTCCCTTTCCGAACTATTTTCAACCTAGTCAAAAATGTATGACGTCAAATCTTTTCATATCATTCCATTTTCATATATACATGTTGAAATAAATCAACTAATCAAAATTCAGTGTAGGCCATGTCATAATGATTCTGTTCATCAGCCGTACACAGATTAGTGAAAACATAACTTATCGCATTTATAGAATTTAAGAAGTTTAAATTCTAAACTCCTGGAAAAGGGGGAAGGTTTCATTCGTCGTAATGCACACAGTAGATATCCTTCCAGCTGGTTTACTGACTATTTCCGTTTTGTTTGTGTTCCCTTGGAGAACTTCATTTAACGATGTTGTCCTATGTTCTGATTCTCATCATTCATCATCTGTCACGTAGCTGTCATCGAAGCAGCAACACTTGCTGCCGAGCAGGAACTTCGACCGTAGTACAACGTGGAGTGATGAAGTAATGACCAACTCCTTACATCGCCCTCGACGCAGTGAACCACTGGCAACCAGCCCTGCTGCAGTGTGTTGTGGTAGGACGCGGTCATGAATATCACTTCACAGTGGAACCGGTCTGCTCTGTTTGGCACCGTGGCCCTGAAAAGTGCCGTTGTAGTTCAACAAAACCAGCAAGTTACAAAAGTCATCAAACCGACGCCATTTATAAATATACAACGACAGTTTATCAAGTCGAATAAGATACAGCAACATAACCGTGCCTCCTGACCAAATTATTCCAACCAACGTTCCAACAACAAGTTACACAAATATCCTGAAGTTCCACCAGGGAACGTCCGACTAAGAGCATTAATTTGCTGTGTAGGACGTTAAAAACCATCAGCCAAAAAATGCCTTCCAATTGATATAAGCCTTTTTCGGGTATCCTGATTGCACGGTTTTTAGATGTTGGGGTCTTGAAAAGTCAAAATGAAGACGGAATAGTGATATGAAAAAGGAACTGCAATCTTAGTGAGTTCAATATGATGAACTGCAATCTTAGTGATCTTTATATGAGGAACCGCAATCTTAGTGAGCTTACATTGGTAGTTATGTTCTATCTGTTTCTAATTAAGCATGTACTTAGAAGAATATTACAGATTCACAAGTTAAATTCAGCTACATGTCATAGAACAGAATATTCAACATATTTGGTTTAAGTTAACAATTCTACCTTAGCTACTAGTTATATGAAATGGTGTTGAAACCGATAAGAGAAGTTGTAAAAATTCACAAAGATAATGGGAGCTTGCATGCAAACATTATCAAACGTGTAGAAAATATAAAGTATAAGTATCTCTAAGGAATAAAATCGACGTTTAAACCAGAAGACGTAATTACAGTGATGATCATCTCCAGGTATTGTCTTATAAATAATGTATACCTGTATCCTGATTACCTGTTGGCAGCCAATTCCAAACAATTGTTTTATTCTACTTGGGCAAATTACAACAGTTCATTTCATTATCAAACGGAGGGAGAATCATCTGGATCTTTTTGTGGTTCTATGATTGCTTTTTGGTATACTAACTAGAACAAATATCTAGGGCAATTTCTTTTTAGGTGAAACCAATATTTTTTTTTAAAATTTTGATCTTTCAACTGTCAACACTAAATTAGTGAAGAATTTTTGAATAAGTATTCCTTCAAGTTTAATCCAATACAGCAGTAAGTTTACCTTTTAGGTCTTGGTCATAAGAATAACTGAATATTTTTGTATTTAACTGTTACATCTTAAAAAAAATAAGTATCAAATATTTTACGATTTCAGTGTAAGGAGGGATCAATACTATATATCTTTATGTATAGACTGATTTGTAGTTTAATAGAACTTTATGGTGAGCCTATTAATGTTTTCAACGACTCATATAAAGTGTTAAATAAATGACTAAACGTGTTTTTTGAAATGGCTGGCTGTAATTTAGTTGACGCAAGACTTATTTTCAAATACATGTTTGAGCTAAGAGGGTTATTGTATGAATTACTGTGATACAGCATAATCTTGCACGTTGAGTTTATATCGGAATGTAAAAACAAATAACACAATGTGAAACTAAAATATATTATAAAGACATTTTTGCAAATATTTTAGTGTTTCTTCAGGATCTGAGATTGTAAAACATCTTTGTCAATATTTACCAGGGCTCTTATGATGACATTCGTGTACATATGAAAACACATATGCATGACGGGAATCAATTTTAATATATTTATTAACATTAACACACCAATGTGAAAGACAAATGCCAACTAATGACCTCGACCAATGACATTGGACAGGCACATGATACAAACGGTGGGGTAAAACATGTCCCCTTCCACCACATCTACTCCAAATTCAAAAGCAAAAGCTGTAAAATAAAAATCATACAAGAGTGAACTCGATCCAATTAGAGTGTACTTTTACAACAATATTAAGAGTACTTGCTATAAATGAAGAAATCTCTCAGCTTCCGACAGAATACTTTTGCTTCAATTGCCGAGGATAAATTCTAAAGTTTCTCAACATGAGATGCATAGTACGTCTAATAAGATTAAATACTACATTGTCAACTGCATATAATTATAAACTATAACGAAGAGAAAAAGATTGAAAAACCCCTTTTCAAATATTAATGTTCAAATGAAATGAATTAATCTGTTATTACAGTTTTTGTTTGGACATATTTTTATAAAGATGACAAAAGTTGTGACACAAAACTGAGTAGTATTCTCCAATGATTATACTATACCTATAGCTTTGTCTTAATACATTGTCACTTATTCATATTGTAAAATAGTGTCGCTTCTCCGATCAGCACGCAGCATTTAGGAGTATAAAAGCAAAGACTGGTCAGCCCAGATTGAGAATAAGTGACATGTCTTCCCAGTCAGCTAGCACGTTTAAATTCCGGTTCAACGCATGGGTCTGGTGCAAATGAGGTTCATTAACCACGAGTTTGGTATTGTTCTGAATGTGAATGAAGTATTTGCTAGTTGACGTTAAGGAACATTCACTCAGTCAGGCAGTCAAAATAGTCAATGAAAGGGCACCCAGATCGTCTTAAAACACCTTTTTATTGTCTTAATGGTTAATTTTAGGTAAATCTTAACTTCAGAATTAACCACACTTTGGATTAAAATCTATCTTGAGACGGTCATAAGTCATATCTTGGTCCTGAGACTGCATTATTTTACATGCGTATCTCTAGTGTATATTAGCAGAAATTTTTAATTCTTGCAGTGTAACCTGGAATGTAGCACGGGTATAACGTTTTGCACCACGTAGTGTCCCTACTGCTGGATTTGATGTCAAATTTCGATTTGTTTGGATTGAGTACTTGCATTAAGATATTTGGATCTTGGACATCCTATGCTTTGGTCTAATGATACTGACTGAGATAACTCCTTTAAATACCCAACTAGATTATGGAATTCACTTAACTTATTAACATTGGTGAAATTATATTTTTTGACTACCTGTTATTTCAGAATTACTTGTAAGTTCTTGTTTTACTTTTTTCATATCAATTCCGGTGTGAGTTTTAATAGTATGTGGGGGCAAATTAATACTTCAATGATTAGTTGTTAGGATCTTGGGATAATTAGAATTTCGGTTGCTTAGTCATTGGTATAATAGAAGTATTTTTATTGGAAAGTCTTTTCAATTTTACCTGCAAGCAATTATCCATACACACCACATGGACGGCAATAAAAGACATATTTACATAATTTAAAAATAACACACCTAAACTCCAAATAGTTCTTTAGAAATTTCTAGCTATTAATTTTATTTTATGAATATGATATTTAAAATTGATAGAGTACTAATGGGCTATGTGAATTACAAAATACGGGAAATATGACATATTTATATGTTGTTGGCCATTTTAAATACATTATTAAAGAAGGGGTTCAATTCAATATCTTTTGTAAGAAAACCAAAGATCATGCTCTAATTTCGTACATCTGTTGCTTTCTCAATGGGACATATATGGCTCCATCATGTTGATATTACGATTTGTCATCAGTTAGTAAAACCTGGATTCCATTTCATAAAACGATCGCTAAATTAACGTGAAAATAGAAAATGAATGCAATAACGTGCACGCTAAATTAGGAATTGTTTTATGAATCAGGGCCCGTCACAGAGTCCCTATCACTGCAAGTATTCTTGATCCGGAATCAATCAGGATATTTTGTCGGCCTTTTTGTACTAGTTGTCATTAAACCCCACTAAACTCTTGGATATTCATTGAAATCACTTCGTCCGTCTGCCATCCATCCGTCCAATTCTCCAACTCGACAGATTTATTTGAAATTTGGTTTTCAGCTTCAATATATGGTAAATTTGTTGTGAGCTATTTTATTTGCTGACGAATATCAATATCCTGTTTTCATGGTCTTGAGGATCGACTACCATTTTTCTGTGTTTTGACCTCGTGTGTGGTTACAGCTTTGCAGTGTCTCGTGAAGATCCTGGTTTTGTTGACCTGAAAAATGAAAGGTTACCAGTACGCTCTTCCCATAAATTGGAAAAACCATAATAATTATAACAAACAGGAAGATTTCTATCTTAAATTAATATATTGCTAAACCTGCTCTACGTAAAAAAAAACAGAGTTTCAGTCACTTTTTAATATATGATTTCAGATTTGTTACATTCACACGATGTAAATTTCCTTCTCTTTTTAACACGCTATTTGTAAATATCAAATTTCTGTAGGTTTGGTTGTTTTTTTCTTCATGATTTGTACTATAAAATGTGTTTATGTAGAATAAAGAAATAAGAGTGTCCTATTTCTGTTTTTATATAAAAAATATCATGTGACAGTATAAAGATTTTAATACTACATTTATGAACTTTTAATACTACTATTTAGAAACACTTGTAAAATATGAAATTTGAAAAAAAGTTGACCATCTATTAAAGCTATATGCCGCCAAAAAGTTGAAAAGATAAAACATGACGATCTATAGTCAATGCTCTTCGTTTATAGTATAAGGCGACCAGTTTACGGTTGAACACAACAGTGTTTTGGACATTTGTAATTTTTTTATTGTTTTGAGTTTCTGCTGTGGTATATATAGGTACATGTATCATGGTCTTTTCATTTATGAAATATTTCAAATGGTTTTGATATATAAGAATTCATAAGAAGTATTTATTTGTGGAAATTTACTAATTTATTAGAATAGAACCGTAGTTTATCGGTTTTTGGTTTTAAACGTTTACGACTCCAGCTCATGATATACCATGGAAATTTTATTTCTCTGGGTTTCAACCTGAATTGGCTACTAAATATTTATGCTTTATTTTCATTAAGTTTTTTTCATCAAAGTAAATGCCATCCAGGTATAACGTTTATTAGTTATTTAGAAAATATATGTTTTATGACACACTTTATCAAGAACTTAAATTTGCCATTAAGGTAATAACGTATGTATAGGTGTCTTTGATCACTAGTAGAACGCTCATACACCCCACGAATACTGATACATATCTTTTAGTTGAAGCCATTAGGGAATCGGCTTTTATACCTTTTCATTTAATGATGTGTCATCCTGGTTTAATGGATAAATTTTGATTTTCTTCCTTTATAAGTCATTTTCTATGTGGGGACGAATTATCAGGTCCATTTTAATTTGTTTACTTGTACAAAAGAATACCTGTCCCACGAAGGCATATGATAATTGTGAGAAAAGTTATAGACTAGCCTCACACGGAATTATACAAGTCTCTGAACCATTTTATTGTAGTTTAAAGTTATTTTTTTCTGAATATCATATCTGGAAATGCATTTGACTGTTTTTGAATTCTCAGTTTTTATAAATCTCAACCCATGAGCCTTTTTCATTTTGTTATAGGTACTGTTTGTTCTAAAAAATAATCTTTAATACCTTTTCATTGAAACTGAAAATATTTGTTTGAGTATGGCATCTTCCTTGTTTTTTATTTCGAAATATTGTCAAATATAAAACAACCAAAAGCATCCTCCATTCAAAGATGAAAAAAAACAAATAATATTTAGGTAAGGAAGGAATAGGAACGTCAACAGAAGTGCAATTATAATAAGTTTCAAAGGTACGACAACCCTTATGAGCACAGAATAATCTCGCCATTCTGGTGTAATATGACATAGGTTTTGTTTAGTATTATATTTTAGATAAGTCTCCTATGTGATCTCTGTTGGTCCTACCAAAGCAGTATGAAGTAACACATACTGTTCTGTACTTTCTTAAGTCTTAATATTAGAATTTTCGTTACTGTAATTTTGGTAGTCTGGAACGTTTTGTTACAGTTCTTAGATATCGATGTTAAGGTAACATTGTTTGTTTTTAGTTTTTGACTCGTGTCTATTGTGGATTGTCAACACTACACATTCACTATAAGCTTTAAACAGTGACTAGTCTGTTTTCCAATAGAGTAAGTTTTGTAGTATTTTGAGGCGTTCAGGTATAACATGAACTGTTTTTTCCATATGCCGACACATGGATATGGACGCTCATGACTAGCGGACCGACAAACTGCAATTTTCTTGAATGGGAATAGTTTATATTGATCATTTTGATCAGCTTGTTAACCTTGACACGCAGACGAGTGACTGTTACGGATAGTAAGAACAAGTGCAGTGTCTTTTGGTTAAATCCTATCGGGGATAAATGCCTTAAATGTTGTTTAGCTGTTTCTTTTTTGCGTTCAATTTGTGGGAAAGCTTTGTTTTCAGACTTCCCTTTCTGAAATTCGTTCCCATTGCTGTTTCCATGGCCATTTTTTAAAGGATTAGATGCTTGTTTATATTAACTGTGTAAGGACAATTTTCTGTCGTGACTTGAAAAATCAAATCCAAGTTCTTCTCTTTCATCGAATAGAAAAGGAAGTATTTTCCTATAAAATTGACTGCCCTAGCATTAAGCCTGTAGATTGAAATTACAAATTTTAATTATTGGAGCAGAAAAGCTAGTCGATAACGCTACGTGGTAGCATTCATCCAAGCTGAAAAGGATAAGTGTATGTGTGCGAAAATCACTTTCAAACTGTTTGTATTCATTAGTTTATTTCACATCGAATTTACCTGCCAGGTCGCCATAGCAACATGTATTAGCCTTTTTACCACCTGAGGTGACACTGTCAATTTGTCTTCGGTTTCATTAAGTGCAGGTCTTTAAAACTTGGAAATCTATATAGAATTTCAAACAAGGCGGATCTATTAAAACCCTATAAGTACTTTATTTCTATTAAAACCCTATAAGTACTTTATTTTGAATTGAATGTTATGTCCATTAAAATTAAACATATTTGTTCACATATTTTTACAAATTAGATATTATATCATTTTTTCTTTAGGTAGCACGCACGATTTTATTGTGCCTTTGTACCATTTTTTCTTTGTTGTCAGAATGTAATAAATATAAACTCTACAAAAATGTTTTCCATCTTAATTACGTTTTGTCAAGCAATTTTTCTTATTTAGGTTTGGCAACATTGATTGATATAGATTATATTTATTTTATATAAAATGGTATGTAAGCAACGTTATTTTATCAAAGGAGATATGAACCTATTTGTAGGTAAGATGGTTTTCCAGGAGGGCTTTTCAAATTTACCCAAATTATTTCAACCCATCTTTTGAAATTCATAATTGATCAAAAACATGAATAATACTTCTTTTATTTCTCGTTCTATTTTTGAACTGTTATTTGATACGATGTTTTTCAAACTGTTGAACAATACAGTCACGCATATTTGTGAAGTACGTATTTTTAAACTAAACAAGATCTGCTTTGTTAATCCAAATATTAAGATCATATGCCATTGAAGGTAGTTATATGTCGAAATACACTCTTTTTGTGCTTTTGTGAAGATATTGGTGTATTTCTTGTGCTAGCTTTGCCTTATTTGGACATTTTGTCTTTATCTCATGTTTTGAATTTATTGTCATTTTTTATATATAGCAAACGCAAGTTTAACCTATTCCACATGGTATTTGGCAGTGACATCTTGCATACTCTTAAAATAATATTTTGTTTATAGTAAATTTTGGAAATTTCTGTATTTACTAAGTAAGAACTGCTTTTTTGGTTTCCTCCCTTTACACCCAATCTGAATACAACCATGTATAATATGTAAAGATAGCATATTATTCCGCATTTACAAAATCTATTATAAATTCATTTGCGTATAATGCGCTTTTTTGGATTAACCTTTCTTGAGAGGTCAAAACATTCGAAGTCTATATTATAATGGCTTTTAATTTTTTTCCAATTAATTAGACAATGCCAAAATAATGCTTATATAAAAAATTGGACAAAATTTTAAAAGTTCCTTTGAAAATTGTTTGTCGCCATATTTATCGTTTGGTTTGTTCCCCGTGCAGAACGTTTTCCCTTGCTTGAAGTATATGCTGCCATATTTTTATTGTTATGGAATGATTGTCCGTGAGACAGCCCCACCTTTTTGAACAGATCATACCACATCTCCATTTTCTGTATTTTAACAACGTAATGTGGAATAAGTATAAGTTCAAGATCAAACCGAACAATAATAAAGGAAAATAAACCATATATTCTGTAAACGGAAACAAAGAAACATACAGCACAGGGAAACGTTTTACTGACCTGTTTATATGATCAAAATAATGATATGAATAAAAATATAGTATTCTGTCTTATCTTGATATCGAAATATGTCTTTCCTCAGTCTGATCTAAATATGTTCAATTTCGTAACATCTGCAAATCAGATGTATATTACACCTGTAGTAAAAACGCTTCGGCAACGACAAATTTCAACAATACCACAAAGTGCAGACTTGTTGGGGTTTGTGCACTGTTAAGCGTGAAAGGTCTAGGATAGTATATAAATATGTTGTACGTATGTTGACGGCCTTGTTCAGTCATTGCTTCAGTAATTCGGAAGGTTACTCAAGGCCATGTTTAAGAATTGCTTGAGTAGTTGGTAGTATTTTTTACTATAGTTTGCATTCGAATGAGATTTAACAACGATTTAACGGTCCAACGCCAGCTTATAACAACAATGATATTAACGAGCCACATTAAAAATGATAATCGGATGACCAAATTAGTAAGAGTTAACGCCCTTTGGCTGAATATTCGATAAGTTCAGAGACGTCACAAAAATCAATTTTACAGGGAACAATCCCCACCAAGGTTAAAAACGAAGAAGACAAAATGATAACTATCTTGAAATCAAACGTAAAAGTTAATGGACGTAAATTCTTTTCCTTGTACCTCAGCATATTGCATCCAATCCGGTTTTTCGCGTTTGACTTCTCAATACAGGTGAAATGACCTAAGAATAACGTTGTATAAGAATTAAAAAAAATAGACGCTATCAGAGGAAATCGTGAGAAAATGAAAAAGAAAGCCTGAAAAACTAATCAACTGGTTTGATAATGTGATATCTTTCAACAATCAAATCTGCTGGATTTAGCTGTTTTCACAATATCAGCATCATACCTGATATATTGTGTACAAAATTATCGAAAAGTTTGAAACATACTTAGTAAATTATTAAATACTGCATGACAGAGTTAAAACTGTATTATATTTTACAAAATGAATCAATATTGGTTATCAATAGTACCCCAGTAATTTTAATTAAACTATCACTGGGTGTTAAAACGTAATCGGATTAGACAGGATTTTAATCCGTATTATACTGAGGGTGACGTTTTGGTGCATTATAATACATCTTTTATGTTCCCGAAGTAGATATATATGGGGCTGAGCGTTGCCTACTGATGTTATATAATTGAATTGTAATTGGTGAAAATGAAGTGGAGCCTGAACATGTTGACGTTTTAGTCCTTAGAGAGCATATAACATTGGCATGTATTCCATTGAGGCTATACATCTGTAACTTTGCAAAAGCCCTGGAAGACGAGTGGTCTTGGGCAATTCAACTTGAAATTTTATATATATAGAAACAGGAGCAGAAGTATTATTGTCTATGAAAAAGCCATCCAAAAAAGGCCAAATTACACGCATTAACGCCTTAAGGCCTTAAAAAATTACAAGGATCCACACAGTCCCAAAAACATAATGAGGCCAATTTAAACTGTAATCATTACAGCCCCTCTCTACACCAAATAAAAAGTGATGCACTTAAAACGCATATAATAAGGTTTTTCTAGCTACCATCTAATTCTCTGACAGCTTGTCTTATACCTACAATAAAACTAACTGTCGCACGTGTAATAGCTGAAAAACAAAATTATTTCACTGCGTCTGATACCATTCCGAACAAGTGAAGATATGAAAAGTAAAGATTAAGCGGTAATGTCAAGGAGACCGCACTATTTTTAACTTCTGTGTTAGTCTAACAGACTTGATCTCCTTTGTTGTAATATTATTTTTAACTTCTGTGCTAGTCTAACAGACTTGATCTCCTTTGTTGTAATATTAGCAATATAAAAGTCGACATTATATATCTTTCAATGAATAAAAAAGTGTAATCTTTTTTTCGTTTACAACACAATTTAATGTGCCAGTCTGAATAATGTAATAGAAGGACAGTATAGATCGAGGTTACATACATTGCCCCAAGCACCTGTCATATGTCCTATATATCTATCATTTCATCACTCATCCAGTGAATAATTAACTTCTCAAATTTTATACAAGGTAAACGTTTGGAAAATTATTCACCTTACTCGTGTAACAGCAGTTGTTTTTTTTATAATCATATTCTTTCAGTATTGTTAAACTATTATATATTCTGTACTATAGATACAGTTATATATTGTTCTCACTTCTACTACTTCATGGATGTAGTAAGAGATTCTTTTTCTTAGACCTGAAAATGAAATTCATCTTATATCTTAATTCTGTTGTTAGTATAAACAATTACCATTGGCGATGTCCAGGTCGATGCTGTCAGCTAACAAACAATTGTCACAAAAGGGTGCATAATGTGTAAACGAACATTATATGTAGACAACCCATTTTTATTGATATAGCGATCAGTTATTCTGCATTTTTCATGCTGAATTTATATTAATACAGTTTACATTTTCATAATTGAATCCCAGGTGTTTTGCGGACATACACGGTGGGAAACGATGGTCAAAGGGAGACAAACCTTAAGAAAAAAATGCTTTATTATGTACGAAATACGAATGTCTGAAACTGATGAATCTCTGGTCAGAGTGCATGTTTAAATAACGGCAGACAACCCACTTAAACAAATTTTGATTCTGGTCTCGTGAACTTTTCTGTTTTGAAATGTAAGGGGTTCTGGTAGTTCCTTTTTCTTCTTTGTACTTGCTTGTTTCCTGAAACTTGAAAATAGTAAATTTAGAACAAGTTTGGCTTTGTTACAAAATACTAAAGAAGCGAACAAAGAAGTTCACAATAACACACACATAGATATACAAGGCGATGTTGCCGTAAGGAGTCTCAGGATAGATAAGAAAACCATGCAATAGTTCTATCTATTTTTACCTTCGGTAGGGACCTTATTTTACAAATATATTATCTGCGCATGTTAACTTTTTTTTACCTAAATATTTATAGCAATGCCATATTGGAAACTCAAAATTATACCACAAAGGCGTTAACAGTATTTTAATAATCTCTTAATATTAATTTTGACTGCATTAAAAATTTTATCTTCAGATAAAGACGGTAGTGGTATCTAAAAGCACGACCACAAGCTTTCTCTGTAGGGTTCCATTAAATTTTAATGAAATGTTACTGAGTTTGTATCAGATATTTTTCCAATATTCTAATGTGTCGCCTCTAGCTTTTATGTACCTCAAAAATAAGCATTAAAATCTTGTGAAAAACGATACATCATTTATCAATTATTTTGGCCGCATAGAGAGTTGTTAAAGTAACATTACATTCTAGTTTTATGGGTGGGCGATGCTTTGAAATGGGGTAGCCAATATGTGTCGTCGTGCATTTAAATGCAATCTAAAGATTGATATAAATATTTGTTATGAGCATATACCTACTGTTGTTTGCTAAAGTTGACACATGAATACAAACTCGAATATATTATGGTTAAGGTAAAACCTGTCACAATGTTGGTATTTTTTCATTTTAGAAGTTCGTGTAGTACATATATAAACTCATTAAAACGTAAACATTTTTCTTTATTTTTGAGAAAAAAAATTTATGTGCAGTCAGGTAGACAAAGTTATTTTGTTTATTTTTAAATATTCATTTGCAAAGAACTACTGACGCAAATTTTGACTTGATACTTAATTTTGCTGTTTTAGTTGATCGGTAAAATTTAAGATTTCCCTCTTGTTAACGTATAAACCCTACAATATTAACTAGTAATGATTTTAAAACAATTTACAAAGAATGATTGTTTCGGATTATTGTTGTAAGAAACAGCATTTGTCGTTTAACTCGTATACATTTTGTTGGATTATTTCAATGAAACAATACGTACACATTGTTTTTATTGACAAACCTATGAATAATCGACCAGGGGTTAGATCCGGTATGTACCAAATACTTGAGGTATCGCGTGACAGTTCCTTCGTATAGTTTCAGATTCTAAATATTTTGTGATTAAAAATTGGTTTGGACAATCAAATAAGCTTATATGAGGTCTACTTTTACAACGTGTGCTTTAACACATAGTGTTTCAATCTGTATATCAATGTAACAAAATTGTGAAGATTATTTATTTTCCAACAAGCCCCGCCTCAGCTTCAGATGGGAGGAGGAGTTTAAAGCTATTAATACAAAACCAATTTGTTTGCTGTTGTGTTATGCTAATAGTTGTATTCAAAACCACCGCCTACTTAGGGGACAACAGCTGTAATAAATAACGATATGGTAAATTTCTATTCTTCGGAATTTAATGGTAAATTTGAATTCTTTGGAATGTAAACGTGCAATAAATATCTTTTTTTTTAAATCTCACGAGCAGTACAATATTATTTAATGCAAAACGACACGAATAATATGTTTTATTATTTCATTTCATTTTAGAACAAGTAGACGATATTTTCGGTATGTTTCTTTTATTAATTGGTGTTTATTTTGTTTACATATTTACATATATGGCATTAAGGCAGCAAGGCAACATTAATCCCAATTGAATGGCGAATAAGCAATTGAGACATTTTATTTGAAAGGGAAATTTTAAGGCATGGCTTGCCTGCAATTTGCATTTGTAAGAAAAAAAAACACACAAATCAGTGTACAATGCCAGACACGACGAACTGACATTTCTTATCATTTTTTTCTGTTTTCCATTTTCATATATGAGAACAAATTATTTTTATTGTTCAATAACTTAGAAATATAATTGAAGTTCGTTTAAAAATATTATTACAGATAATGATAAATATTTTATTAGATTTATTTTGGAAAACAAATCAAAACATTTTGCAAAGAGGATCAACGAAGCATGAATTTAGAAAATAAAAGTTATTTCCAAAATACTTAAAATTATCAGGTTTGTCATCACCAAAGAAAATTGCTTCAGATCAATGGACACATTTTAATAAAATTTGTAGTAGATAATAAATGGCTTTGATTAATTTTTGACAAGAGACACTTTAAGATTAAAAAAAAACATGTGAAAATAAATTTTGTCAAAAATCTTTAAAAGAAAAAATACTATAAATGTAGTTTAGTCATAACTTTTGGGTGAATCTCGAAGTCCTCAGATATTTGATATTTTAACAAGATGTTTGAAAATTTAATTTGATTGAAGTGACAGAACTTTAAGCATTAGGTCATTAAGTCTCTATACATTAGTAAAATTTTCGAACGATTTTTGCTGAATTAATCAACCACTTGCAAAGCAGAAAATAATGTAATTATTGCAACCAATGGTGCGGTTCGTCGCACTTATCAAATCTGACGCGCGAGGTGAAAATTTAATGGTCACAAAATAAAAACTTGGACGTTAGTGCCCAGATATTTTACCTCAAACCCAATAAGCTGAAATCAAACCTAATTGCTTATAGAAGTGCCAATTAATTGCAGCTAACCGTACAAAATAACCCATATATTTATGTAATGATTGAGACTTCCCAATTAATAATGAAATTCATTAAAATACATTTTTTCAATTTTGTGCATTACTACATGAAAATAAAGAATTGTTAGGCCTAAATATCAAACATCGGAAGATCTTTAACTGTTTTAGCCATATATGTACTAATTAATTACTAATCAGTTTACACAATTTGATAGTAGCATGATAGGTCTGTTGTATAACATTTATTTGCATGTAGTCAGTCATCAGTTTTATTTTTTTAATGTTCTGGTAACGGAGTTTTCTCTAACATTACTTCCAACATTGACGGTATGATAGATATTTAAATGTGCACCTTCCCAGCATAAATTGCATTGTCAATAATGAATTCTGGACAATTAACACAGAGATAATAGAACGTTTAATTTTAACGTAGCTTAATTAATACTTCGTCTTATCTTGCACGTTTCATCTTAAGAAAACGACGTCTGTATCATTTAGAGATAAAGACAAGCAATTGGTCTTTGATTGTCTCATTTAGATTAATAAGGGAATAAGAATTATTTGGATAGACCCACGGGTAAGGTAAAAATGCTTTCATCAGACAAATTCATGCTGGGGAATAAATTTACATTTAGATATTCAATTCGCTTTCCCACGCAGGTATCATGACCAGATTAAGAAAGTAATCATTTTTTCAAAATTATTCTATTTTTCTAAATATATTCAACAAAAAATGGAAGTTTGACATATGTGTCTGCCGTATTAGTCAATAGTATTTCGCCACAACTTCCAAATTATTTAGAAGTATTAAAATACTCTGATCGGATGCTGGAACGAGAGAAGAAATCCGATTACAAAAAATATTTTTGTGTGATTTTGTTGATGAAATCAGATTTAATCTGTATCACAGGCGTTATTCCGTAACCATCAGAGTGAACAATTTAACGGTAAAAGGTTGCTCTGAGGCGCGTGTCTGGCCATTTTTTTGACAGGATCACAAAATATTATGAGCAGTAAAACAAGTGTTTTGTAAAATTTGTTCTCGCCCACTTTGTTAACAAACGTGTTTATTTGAACGCATCATAGACACTGAGTGTCATTTTGCCGATTTGCATGCGATTCCTTTATCTTGAGTATGTGAGGACGGAATCTTCTTATGAGGCGAGCTTGTGCATTCGTTACGGATAATGTTTTGAATATGAATGAGCCCGATTAGGCGAGAGGATGAGAATGCAACATATTTATTAAACGACTTGACACTCGGATGTATTGATGTTAACTTTATTTCTGTTCACCCCACCGTTTAGTTCGTTGGGGAAATTCCTTTACTTCAACTGATCAACATTAGGAACGTTTATCTATATATTATATTTATTACACGGTATTCTGACTTTTCGACTGTAACATAAAACCGAAGATGATATACTTAGGTGATTCGATGCCATACCCGTATCAGCCTTCTTATAAACAAGGGGCCTATTGTGACTTTAGCAACCCTTGCGCCTACCAGGGGGTAGGTCCAGTAGTGTCTAATTCTGCATGTAGGTTTGGTTCTGTTTCACCAAATTATGGACATTATGCTTTTCAACATGGAGGATGTAATGCTTTTTTCAACAGAAAACCAACAAGAATAAAAGGTAATATTTATATTTTTCATTTTCACGTTTGCAAAATTTTAAAAATTCTTTCATAATTAAATACAAATAATAATAAATATGTGAGGATAAAGAATCTGAAATGGTAAATTTAAATTTATCTTCTTTTACTGAAAAGGTGCAAGCAAATATTTATTATTTTTCCTCTTTGAAATGAAAAATATGGAAAGTTTTACGTAGGCGAAAGACGTGGAACAATTTGTCCTAACTCTGATTTAAACTCAAAAATTGAAAGATTTATTCAGATTACTAGCAATACGTTACATTCTTCGAAAAGAAAACGACGAGGTCTGCATAATTCATTTAGATGATATCAAAATTATCAGGGAACAGATCAAGAAATATTGCAGTATATTGTGAGAAAATTACCATAAATTTATGTCTAGTTTGTAGAGATAATAGGAAACTGTATCTTACTATCATCAAGACAAACTTTTTCTGTGACAAATTTTACACGATGATTGATAAAAACAATGTTTCATGGTCAGGCACATCATACATCTCCATTTCAGAAGGTCTGATTTTAGAAGTAAAGAACACTTGTGTCTAGCGGTTATTTACGATTAGAAATTATAGCCCCAAATTTATTACAAATATTTGAACATGATGGAGACTTTCTTTGTGGAAAAAGAAAAACGTTTTTCGTGATAGATCTTGCTCATCGTTCATTGATTATCATCAGTGCCAGAGGGCTAGAGAGGTAAAAATCACTTTTTTCTCTCCTTTGAACTTGGAAAGAGCCGACAAAAAGTTTTAATGTATGGCGTTATCAGTCCTACATCAAACAATTTATATTTTATATAAAATACAAATGAATGTGCGTGGCACTGAACTGCTTTTATGAGGCATACAAATTTGTCAATTTACACCACATTTAATTATTTAAGATATAGAATAAAATGTATCGTGGCGATAAAATTTTAATAGTACTTTTAATATTGGTGCATAAAATAACGATTACAATTCTATATTATTATTTGCTTTTAAATTAGTATCTATCGTGTTGAAAAATATAAGAAAATTTCTTAAATTACATGTTTCTTTTATCTTCATACTTTGTGTAAACAAAAGTAGAAAATAATAGTTGCCATATATAAATATAAAAATATTAATAAATGTTACAATAAAAAGAGGAAGACTGATTTACATCTTCATATTTGGTTTACAAATGTTTACTTTGTCTGACCTGTGATTCCTCTCCATTTATCAACCATTACAAAACAGTAAAAATAAGATAAATTAATGTCCCAACTGTCCATCCTTAATTTACAACAGCATAGCAATACGATTACAGCAGCCTAGCATAACAATTTATTTTTAATACGTTTAAATAATATTCATCATTTATTAAAATATATATAATTTTTCGGGTTTTAATGTAATGTTGAAGCTAAGTTTACAGCAGACATATATGGGTTTAATATTTTAGACATACTTAAACATTTAAACACGTTTTACATGAAATGGGATGTATACTCTCAGTTTTTATCACAATTTTATGTAAATTTTGCAAGAATTGAAAGAGAAAATGACAAGTTTAAAAGCGATTTAATGATAGAATAGTTATCTGATCAAGGTCAATTAAGGTCTTTGAGGGATGAGTAGAAAAGGGAGTGAAAATTAGCGTGACGATTTGTAACAGGACAAGATATAGGGAACAAGTGCGCGACCAATTTTGTGGTAGAATTATCATTTGCCGTGACAATTTGTAGCATAAAGGCTTTTATCTTTATATATTAGTTCTCTTTGATAAAGTAGAGCAAATGATATGTTTCATTGGGAATAATTTATCAACATGTTAATTATTCCCTAGACAAATTAATTAATTAATAGAGTTATAAGTGATCCTGTGTTTGGAAATAAGATTGAAACTGTAACCAGATACAGTAACTATACAATTGGTTTGTCCATCAGTCATTCAGATTTCAATTGGTTGCTCATTTTGTTTGTTTAGGGCTTTTGCTTACATTTGTTCAAAGCCCAATCAATGTTTTGAAATGCAGATTAAAATAAATCAGCTGACCCTAGTAAAAACTGCATGATGTTTCCACATTTTTTTTAGATGCAGAGGATTTAAGTCCGAAATAAAGACGTGAACTTACTTAGAAATAATTTTTTTTTTTTAAATTGGAGGGTTAGATATGATTTGAATTTTGAATAAGCAGGTCTTACACAAATTTAGGGATTCATCACTTTTAGTTTATTACCGATTATAGTAAGGTTTATCCTAAAAATCCGTTGTCTATATTTTCAGATGTTGGTCGCTCTTTTAATAAATACGACGTTATTCATACATAAGTTCAATTTAAATTATCTAAATACAAAAAATTGTTAAAATATCTATACAGTGGTAAATTTCAAATATGTATTAAATAGTAAGAATTGTTTTCCATTTTAAGCCATTAAAGTGTAATTTTCATTAAAAATTTAGAATTATACAGATATTTTGATATTCATTGAACAGTGTCATGACATTCTTTACTCTTGCATTATCAGGCTGCATTGTTTAAGCCGGGAAACCTTGTTCTAAGCAAACAGAATCATTGTTACATTTTTAAAAAGTTTATCTCTTCCGCTTTACTTATTTTATGCTAGCACACTTTACAAAATACTGATGACACTAAAGCTTGTGTTTTGACAGAATAGCAATATGTTTTGAAATATACATAAATTTGGCAAGGATCCCTCAATTTGTTCTTCAAGCAAATCTTGATGAAACCAGGATTTTACTATTGTGCGTGTATGTTTCATGACATTTGACACAGAAAGTTTACAGAGAGAATGCAAGTAATGAGAAGTTGATTTTTGGATGGTCAATTTTTCTAATGACCCAAAATGGTAGAGTTCGAAATTGATTTCTAACAAAACTTGAGTAATTTTAAAAATTTCAGCGCACAAAATGTAACAGTCCTGAGAATATAGACGACTTCAGAATACTTTGTATCAAAATTTCTGAATTAGTATAAAAAAATCCTTTCATTTGTTTGCATTTGTCTCTCGACAGCAGTTTCTTAAAATGTTAACTATCAGAAGGTTGGATCCGATCCTGATCTGCATTCTTTTCGAAATTTATATTTAAAACAAGTTTACGGTGGCAGTCGTTGAATTTGATGCTTTTGAATTACTTTGACTTGACGCTGGAGAATACATTGATTGTCTTTAATGAGGGAGAAACTGTTTACCCCTACGGACAGCCTGAGTTTACACCCTGTTTTTAGGTTTTTGTGGGTTGCATGTTTTAAAAGACTTTATTGTGTATTTCTGTCGTATTCTGTCCTTTCTTTAGTTTCAATGATAAACACTTAGATTTTCTTTTTATTCATTTTAATAGTTCCTGCATGTTCTTGGTTTTGGACCGAGTTTTGATTCCTTTTAATAATATCTATATGTTCTTTGTTTTGTTCAAAGTTTCCCCTTTTAATAATTCCTGCATGTTCTTCGTTTTGGTCCAAGTTTCGATTCCTTTTAATAATTCCTGCATGTTCTTTGTTTTGATCCAAGTTTCGATTCCTTTTAATAATTCCTGCATGTTCTTCGTTTTAGTACAAGTTTTGATGCCTTTTAATAATTCGTGCATGTTCCTGGTTTTGGTCCGAGTTTCGATTCCTTTTAATAATTCCTGCTTGTTCTTTTTTTTGGTCCGAGTTTCGATTCCTTTTTTATAATTCCTGTATGTTCTTTGTTTTTGTCCGAGTTTAGATCCCTTTTAATAATTCCTGCATGTTCCTTGTTTTGGTCCGAGTATCTATTCCTTTTAATAATTCCTTTATGTTATTATTTTTGGTCCGAGTTTTACAATCAGAGTTAAGAATTTGAAAACAGAGTTTATTGTGGATTTGTTAAGTTGAAAAGTTGGTACCGAATTGAATTTGATAGTGACTACCCTATTTCAGGAAAGGTCACGGAAGGTTACATGTAAAATTTGTGTGGAATACTTAGCATGAACATGACAATGATGGAACACGCAAATACACTAATTCTTAAAGTTAATGATTTTTCTTTGAGCAGTTTTTTTTGTCTGACAGCTTATTTAATTACTCTTATTAAAAACTGTACAGAGTTACATTTTCCAAATTAGGAGATTGGTGGATCTTCACTTGCTTAATAGTTAACTGTTTCTAAATACCATATCTAACTTTCTATATTTTATTTTAAATTTGAAAATTATTATCGCACCCGGTTCTTTGTCATTTTTAGACGCAAATTTGTACCGACATTTGTTCGGGTAATTTTACCATGGCAGAACTTTGTTAGACCATTGTTTTTTTTTTCTGTTGTTCTTCATTTGGCCAAATATAATCTTAAAAAGATCTCGTTTTCTATCCATGGACATTTGGAATAAATCGGTTAGAAAATTCCGCTGTGGGACAACATCCAAACTTTGTGTAAAATAACTACTGAAAGAATCTCTAGGCAGTACACTCTTATGACCTATGATGTATGCTTTTATAAGTGACCTCTATATATGGAATATGTTTAAAATCTCGATAAATATTTAATATAGTAAAAAATACATTGCATGTACAAGCAAGTCTATTTGGTGTAATAAAGTAAGTTTTGGAAGCTTTGGAGGTTAAAACAGTTCCCATAGGATTGTAACACGTGTTGCATGCTTTTTGTCCCCGTTAGCCACATGTTGTGAAGTTAATAAGATTTAGATAGTCCAAGACGATTTATACATAAAACTTTATTTCGAGTGTAATTATTGTGTTAATCGGTGAATTTTTTGTTCATAGAAATTCACTTTCACTACCACTCTGCATGTTATCACAGGTGGCAAATGTTGTCACAAGATGTTATAGTCACAGGTAGAAGGCGACTTGGTTGAATTTTTCTCACTTGGACTGCACCATAAAGTGGGAAAACACAATTTTCTAGAAGAAAAACATTTGTTTCACCGACTTGCACACAAATTATGTCTTCAATTATTAACAATTTCTATTAACAACCATGTCTTCAAAGAAAATTTTAAAATTAGCTCATTATTAGATTAGGATGTTGTTATAATGTTTATTTTATTATTTGCAAAATTAATGGCGACAAATTACGTATATGTTCTGTTTCCATGATTTTCAGCATTCACTATATCATTGATACTTAATAAAACTTGACATGCTATAATGATCTAAGACATTATCATTTTCCTGAATTTAAAGTAAATGCCCAATAAGGCAACAATGAAATATTAATGTGTTGTTTTCAGAATTTTTTCTTTAACAGAATATTTGTTATAGAGTTTCCGAATCACATTAAAAGTGACTATGTTTGTAACAAAAGGATAAAATAAAAGAGTCGTCGTTTAATTTATCTTTATTTTTCTTTGTAGTAAAGCAAAGCACAAAATAACTATAAAAAAGAGGTTAATGAAAATTTCCAATTCTTTTTCATCGTGACTTTGATAAGTAATTTGAATCTGAATTTAAATTTCAGTGATATTACTTGTGGCAAAGTCTTCAGTTTATCGCCTACCTTGTTTTCTTGTACATTGGTGGGGGTTTTTCAACAGACTATTGGCATATAATGTGCACCAGCTGATTTGGTGCACCATCTCAATACATTGATTGTTCATTTCGCATGATGTACTTTTTGGAAACAAACAGAGAACTCGACCGATCTTTTAGTTTCACGTTCTATAGCAGATTATTTTAAAAAAGCAAATAAGCTGGCCTGTGCATTTATAAAAAATACTTACTTAATTTGCTTGTTTTAAAATAGACAAAAATGTTTGGAATTTTCTTAGATTCAAAACATCAAGGTATTAACATCAATTTGCTGGGTTTATTTTGAAACACACACAAAGAATAAAAGTACATAGTTTAAAGAGACAAAACAAGACTAAAATGATAAAACGAAAACAAAAGGAAAATGTATAGTTCTTTAGGAAAGCTGGATTTTCATGCATAGGTGGGATTTGTGTCAAAGGTTCGGTTAGAAACAGGATGTTTCCATTTTGGTTTTGAAATCGGAGAAAAACCGGGCATTTTAATTTGTTTAAAACCAAATATTTTAAGCGAAAACAGGGTGGTACAAGTAAGGAATTGAAAAAATGCGGATTAGTTCACATGCACTTATGAAAGATGTTTATCATATCATTTTGGCATGTATTCCATGTTCTGTCTAAGGTATTGTTACGGAGTTTTTCTATTGTGCTGTGTGAAAGTCGAAAAAGCTACCCTGTGCTTAAGCGGAGGTATGTTGGAATGATATATTTACATCTTTCCAACATAATGAATTGTACAAATCCCTAAATTTGGCTTATAGGAGTTCATTACACAATGAACTGTATATTTCAAATATGGTCCATGAAAGTAACTAAAAATTCACTTGGGTCAATTGATATTAACTTTTGGCCCATAGAGTGTCTCATGTAAGAAAATACTGGAAAGCGCAGTTAAATTTGGCTTTTGATAATTTGTTTTTAATTATGTTAAGGATACTGATCGTATCTATAATAGCATACATTTTACATCTTTCCAACATTTAGTTTATTTTTAAAATTCCTAATATCATTATATTATGCTTTTCGGCGTTCATTGCACCATGGACTGTATATTCCATAATTTTGTCCATAAATGTAAATATAAATTTTTAAAGTTTGACTAATCTTGCTCTTTTTTGGCCCCTACCGTGTCTTGGTGAAGGTAAATCAAGAAAAGCACTTTACACGCACTTCAATTTGGTTTTGAATATTTGCTATAAACTTACGCACGATGTGGATCATATCATGCCTGTATATATTCCATATAATTTCTTTTAAATGCATTCCTGATTCTTTCTTTAAAGCAGCTATGGCTGCAGTCATCCGAAACATAGGCACAAGAAACAGCCAAATATTGATGATGACTTCGTGAACCTTTAGCCACAGCTAGACCCGTCCCTCAGAGAAGGATCACTAGCTTGGTATTGGTTGTACGTAGATCTCTTACACTAGGTCATGCTTTAGAAGCAAATATTTATAGACCTATATTAAATTAATTTCGATTAATACAGCATATGAAATTCACCTTACGGATACAGTGGTGCAGGCGTGGTATTCGTTGTCTTATCTATTCATATAAATGGCCCCATTGTGGTATCACAATTTCATTCTTAATGAAATTCTAAATGTAAATTCCTGTAAAATTCTTAAATTCTTGTATTATTTTAAATATTACCGGTATTGCTTGAAAGGGAAGTGATGGTTTTTAAATACTTTTTTATTTTGGAATAAAAAGGCTGAAAATTGATGTCTTGTGTGGTTTTGCGTGTTTGTGTTAAACGAATTTGAAATTTTGAAAGGGAAATGAGATCTCTAGATTTTCTATTGGTTGTGTCATAGTAGATCATATCCATCAAAACTCATAGAATCTTCTCAAAGGCCATTTAAAGGTAATGCAATTTTGAAAAGAAAACGGGAGGGGTGTCACCTGGGCTCAAAATATTTTATTGCATGATATAGATAAAACCAGAGAAGTTCGAGAATCAGCCAAAAATGGCTGAACATATTCAGCGAATTATATGTTGTAATTTTAAGCCCCTCTGATAAACTGACCTGCTGTTTTAAAGGACAAGGACAAGGGTCGTTAAGCCACGTTTTTGACCAAAAAAATTGGCAGTAAATGAAAAGTAAAATTTGTGATGAAATGAGTTCTCTTGATTTTCTATTGGTTGTGTTATAGATCATATCCATCAAAACTCATAGAATCTTCTCAAAGGTCATTTAAAGGTAATGAAATTATGAAAAGAAGACGGGAGGGGTGTCACTGGGCTCAAAATATTTTATTGCATGATATAGATAAAACCAGAGAAGTTCGAGAATCTGTAAAAAAATGGCTGAACATATTCAGCGAATTATGTTGTAATTTGAAGCCCCTGTGATAAACTGACCTGCTGTATTAAAGGACAAGGACAAGGGTCGTTAAGCCACGTTTTTGACCAAAAAATATGGCAGTAAATGAAAAGTCTAAAATTTGTGACTGTATATTTTTGTATTGAGGAATGTATATAAAGGAGAAAATCCAACAGTTTGTAGTATAATTGGTTTTACAATGCTCACATACCACATAGAAATTGCTTTAAACATGTTAAATGTGGAAATACTCAGAAATCACTTAATTTGAAACAAAATTTGAGACATTTTGAGATCGCATTGAAAAACATCAAACCACATACTTTGCACATTTAAAAATCAATCAAGCACAAATTTTTATTTAAAATATCTTTGTAATGTTTTTTAGCGTTCATATCTATTTTTAACAAAACCTCCAAAAATTTGTATTTTTACAGAAAATGTTTTCTTATTGAAATAGTCAAATGTGCTCGTTGTTTTGTCGAAAGGATGACAATTAGATTAGTTATGAATTATTAAAAAGCATTTTCACAACAACAATTTTTGTTTCATAAAATCTAAAATGGGGACCAACTAGGCAACTTACCTTACCCACCCCTTTTATAACTAATTGTATACTTTAATTGGAACCACTGAATGAATGACCGTTACAGCCTCCCAGGTTTCCTTGGTAACGCTAGTTTTAACATGTGATACATTTATACCTTTTCAATTTCAGTTGGTAAATCAATTAAAGAATAAAATTAAATATTTTTCTCATTCATTTAAAAGAATGAATAAGGAATATAATCCAGACAAACACGATCCATATCTTACATTTGTTTCTAACAAATATCCAAAAGCCAAATTAAACTGCGTGTAAATCTCTTCTCTGGATTTACCTTCATCAGACATGCTAGGGACCAAAAATAGAAAGACCAGTAAAAGGTTTTGAATTTCTAGTTTCACTGGTTGACTAAATGAAATAGATAGGCCATGACGTAAAGAACACCGATAATATATAAATATAAGACAACTTTCAAGGAAAATTACAATGTTGGAAAGATGTATATTTTATCTTTCCAAAATATAGACATTCCAGTAAGAGCAAATATATTTCCAAAAGACATTCCAATAAGAGCATACAATACCATATTTTTCGTTTAGTTTTATCGTATTGTTTTGTTTCCCGGATGCTAGAACTGATGTAGCTTAAGATTTTATGCCTACATAGGAAATTGTCAGCAGGTTTGAATTCATTATCAGTTGTATTTTTGCAAACTTGTATTTATGTGGCAATATCCCTGCTCCCCCTGCCTACGGGGTTTATGTTTCGCAGTTGATTCGATATATCATGTATCAGGATTTTCTGAAGAGAGCATTGCTGTTGTCACATAAATTAATACAACAAGGATACATCCAATCAAAGTTTAAGTCGTCCCGCCTAAAATTTTATAGTCGCCATCACGAATTGGTTAATCCTTACGTTATCAGTGTATCTAAACTAGTTTTGGATTTGTTACCGGTAATACAAAAAAACTGTTGACCTCTTCACGGATTGACTTTAACCCGGATTTGAGGACGGGTGTTGCGCGCAAGACAGGGGATGCTTACCCTTCATGAGCATCTGATCCCGCTCCTATTTGGAAAGGAGTTCGTGGATTCCAAGCTTTTGTTCCCTTTGTCTACGTTTTATCTTTAAGCTTGTTTCAAATTTGTCTTGTCTCTTTGGACTATGCACTTTTGATCTCTCGCATGGGTATTCTACACTGGACTTTTAAATTTTAGCGTGTACCTGTAAGATTTTCTTACACTGTTTGATGGAAAATATATATACATATATTGTTAAATCAGATTAACTGGATATAATTTTAGCTGAAAATTTAAGAAAGAATTACACATTTTTGTATTCATATTATTTTTCCCTAAGTAGTTATATATATGAAATAACTTCTATATAAAGATTTAGTTCATGATGATCTAGTTATCAATTCTTTATTTTTTATGTGCTTTCTTGACCATTAAATTTTTTATTAAGGATTGTGTTTAAGTTTGTTAAGAAAAACTAAATACAATATACAAATTGAAAGAAAAATAACCGATCAGAATTATTCAGCAGAATTTGCACGTTTATATGTATTGTAGACTTATTGGAGCTTTAAGTGGTTTATACACACGGATTACTGCCACCTAGAAAAAATCTTCATGACGAAGTTGTTTATAATTTTGACCTACTTGTCATTATCACCAACGAATTTGAATTTTTTTTGTTTTTGATTTATTTTTGCGACTGATTTATTTAATTTTTTAGTAACACTTCTTTTAAGAAAATCAATATAAGTTGTCAGAGGAAAGAAAATAGATTTAACAGGAAATGTAAGAAAAAGTTGCACATATTTGATTTGTAGACATTTTGGACGTTTTTTAATGACTTATATACGAACGTTAAATTGCAACACAGACACTTTGTAATTAAGATCTTGCTCCTATACTTCAGCCTTTTATTGTCCTATTCATATTCTATCTGACCAGCTGTATTCTTTGTTATAGATTTGTGCGCGCAATTTAAATTTGTTGTCACTGTTAAAAAACAACAAGCAAAATAGAGAAAAGTAAAACGATAAACTGAATTGATTTTCAAAAAATACCTTTTGAGAAAGATTGGTGGTTTTTTATACCACAATCAGATATATATAGATACGCGCATTAAGTTGGGATCTTATTTTCCTGTTAAGATTCTCTGTAAACACATCAATATGACCTGAATTTCATCTGTAATATTTGTCTTACCCTTTTCTTTATTGATATGATATTTTGTAAACTAACCTGTAAATGGAATGTAGAATAACCACATTTTAAGGAAGATTTATACATATCTATATCACTGGCATTTGCTGGGTTAAATTTGTATTGGAGGTCTTTTTGTTATAGTTCATTAATTTTTTAGTTTATGCTATATTTGTTTATAATGAAAAGTCATTATTTACATGACAAAAATGCTGTTATATGATTAGCAAAACCATTAACCGTCATTTTTATCTTCTATTGTCATGTAAAATACTGTTTTAAGTTAATCTTGGGTAATTTTGTCGACTTTTTCCTTTTCGAGAATTTTACCTGACTTTTCCGATTGCATTCAATACACAGATGACAAACTGACAAATGACTGAGTGTTCTAGTTGACTTGAGATGTTACAGGTGGGCAGGTCCCAAGGTTGAGAGGGCTGGACAAACTTTGATCGATGAACCGAGTCAAATAGAATCTTTAGATACATCACTTATGAGGTTTGAATTATGTTTTAAACTACGAATGAAGTTTGATATTTATGATGTATAATTTTTGACGATGACTCTGTCATAAAAAACAGCGTCAAACTTTGTTAAAATTTCATTAAATTGCTTAAATTAAAGGAAACGTTTAGAAAGAGACAGTCTAGGGACAAAGCATCCCACCGCTGCCACCTTCTCAGCACCCACGTTTCTGTGATCTGTGCGGTTTTCAGACCATCCGGATCATTGCAGATCACCGATCCGAGGTGCTACTGTATAACAATCATGGATTTATCAGCAGCTTACCGTTATCATAATCCTAATATAAATATGATGGATTTTTATCATTCGTGTAAGAGTAAGTGCTTATCATAAGTCATTTTACTAATTATTTAAAAATTGTCAATTTTGAAAAAATAAAACTTTAAGTATATAAAAATAATTTAAGATGGAATACACCTGTACTTAAATAGTTGTAATGTAAACCAAAATTATTCTTAACATACAAATATTTCAAAGCTCCAATAAGAAACAATGATAACATTTTGTTCACGTTGCACGAAATGGTTTTAAGCAGCAACTGAACCCTGCTACTTATCTACCTGTGTTAACGATTGTTTTACCTCAAGGTGTAAAATTAACTTTTACGGACTATCGCGCGCAAAATTAGTTTGATATCGACATAAAAGTGTACACACGACTTGTCCACAGATGGCAAACAGTGCGGAACCTCTCTACCATCTTCCCTTACATCATGACATCTGAGCGGCGTGCAGTGGCCGGATCAGAGCACATGAACTAATATTATTGTGATCAGTCAAATATATAAGAACAAGCATAATAAAAGTTTACACGCCATCATGGTTCTTTGATTAAAATACGAATTTATGCCAGACTCAAAACATTAATTCAAAAATTTAAGTCCTGGATAGTCCATTTTAAAATTGCCCTGCAAGTTAATGGTTTTCTAAGCCGAAAAGTGTAAAAGGCAATAATTAATGTGTTTTGATTTAAAAGGATGAAATTTTGATTTAAAAGGATGAAAAAGTAGTTAAGTAAAATTTTCAAAAGGATATTTTGTGATATACCTGTTGGTAAACATCACGGGATATGGTTTTTTAACTCTCCTGTGGGATAAGTTCTGATATTCTGTGAGTATCTTATTACAAAGTGCCAATTTTACCTCACTGTTGTGAATTTCAATTGGATGCGTTACCTCTCATCAGAGCAGAACGATATACAGGAAAGCTGAGATCAGACAAAAGTAGAAGTACCCCTAAATCTGAAAAGAGGAAGAATAATTCCATGTTATGATTAAATTTATGATTTAGAAGAATTTGTTGCGCCATATTCAAATATCTGTAATATTCTTTACTCGAATAATACATTAAAGTGTAAATTTATTAATTGTAAATAAACGGATATTTATATAGAATATATGTTTCATATATGAGTTTTTTTGGAACATAATTATTACTTTTGGTAAATATCAACAGAATTTATGATTTCGGTTACAGTTTGCCCTTCCTCTCTGAATCACCACTACTCAGTGTATGACTTTTTACAAATTAAAACACAAAAATATAAAGTAGAAAGGTTAAATATTCAAATTATAAATTCAGATTGTTAATAATGATGGAAAATTGAGACATATTTTTCCATCGTCTCTTTGATATTAAGACCGATTATCTTCAGATATCTGCCATCAAAACGTTCCTGTCTAAAATAGTGGTCAAAACAGTAATCAAACTTAACTTTGACATTTCGTGCGGAACAATGGAGACAAAATATGGCGGAATTTGTTTAAAACAATCGTTTTTGTTAGAACAAACTAATTAGCTGATATTTAAAGTATTAATTGTTTTCAACATTTTAAATTTAATTTAAGTTGGAACCAACTTCAACAGATCACAAGTATGATTTGCTTGCTTGACTGACTGCCGTCTCTAATGAGTGTATAGACCGCATGATTGCTCATTGAACCCTCACTTCAAAATAAACCTATTGCGTTGAAGGGTCGCTATAATAATAACAATAGTAGTGTTAAACCGGTACCCGGGTTTTGGTTCACACACATATCCCATAACAGAAGAGATATTACAACCCAAACCATCGGACGGTTTATTAATTATCGAACCATGCAAAACGCGTGGCCAGGGGCATATGGACCACCCTCCCATCTAACTTACCAGCTTCCCCCTCGTCACACTTACGATGTATTCGCTGGTAATTATGATGCATTTGCAGGTAAAGACTTTCGTTTATTTATTTTGTATTTTTATAAATTTGGTTGTGGCTTGTTTTTAATGGAAGATTGATGGTTTAAAAATTATGGGTTTTACTTTAACATTTTTGCTAAATATATATTCAGTTTATCACATTTTACAACTTGCACCCCTCAGCACCTATCTTAGTGAATTTTCTAATTATAGATGTAATTTTTAGGTCATGGTGGAGTAAATCAACTCGGAGGAGTATTTGTCAACGGAAGACCGTTACCTGATGTCGTCCGACAACGAATTGTGGAACTCGCTCATCAAGGAGTTCGACCGTGTGATATTTCTCGACAACTCAGGGTATCCCATGGATGTGTTAGCAAAATACTTGGCAGGTCAGTAGTTAGTATAAGACATATCACTCATGAATGGTTTCAATATGATATCCTTTCATTTTATTAAAACCTAATATGTCTTTATTTTTTCTTATTTCAAGAATTCTAATGGAACCGCTTTCAAAAGTTTTGGCTGAATTCGAAATTCGATGTTTACAATTTTTAACACTCCACTTTATATATTGTGTTGGTCTGGTTTCAAATTATTAAAAGCCAAAGTTTTTTTGCGTATTGTTGTTTTTTTTCACATAATTTTTTTTCTATGTTTTGTTTTATATTTTAAAAATGATATTAAATAATTTCTTAATATACCAAAGGAATAGTATTCAAGAACTTATTTATGTTATGTATTTCTTTAAAAATAGGATACCATTGTAAGAAAATATTTGGGTTATATTTGATGCTAGTAGAAAAGTTTATGTAATAATTGGAACCTACATGATTAAAGTAATTCTTGGTTAAGTTCGAGTTTTTATTAAAATAATATTTCATAGAACTGAACTCTAAGAAGTTAGAAAATTGAAATAAGTTATGTTATGAAAGTGTTCAAAGTTTATGTGTATAAAATAGAAATTGCATTTTTATCAGCTGTCGGCATTGTTTGTGATTGAAGTAATGTTAAAGAAATGACGGTTTTAATGAAAAATTCAAAATTAATAAAATATATATTAAGTTTCAGTTTCTTCTTAAGTTTGTTTTTTTGTGGTTTAAAGGTTTATTATATATTTTTTGTTTCCAAACTTTTAACATTTAAAAACGCTATTTATCTATTTAAATTAATATCATTTAATTTTATTAGAATTATTGATGTTAGTCCCTTTTCGACAGACAAAAATATTTATCATATCATTTCCCGAAAAGGTATAAAGTAAAAAAGAAAATGAAGAAACAAATTGACAATAAAGTTTGATATAGCTTGGTTTTTATAGTGCAGCTCTTTATTAAATGATATTTCCAGCATTGACAGGAATAAAAACTGGAATTAATGGACTGCCTTAATTTTACATTGACAACAAATATCGACAGTAGAAAATACAATATTGCTGTTAATTATAATTTTGATTACATTTTGTTCATTTAAGCAAATACAATATATTGATGACAGGATACTATTAAAATAACTGTAAATATTTAGTCCATTCATATCAAAATATCCATCATTGTCCCGTGCTTTCCAGTAAATTTTCAGTTCATCAATATGTGTTAGATTGTTTTTATTTATCGTGCACAAGTGACTATCGACAACAACATAAGGAATGACATGTAAATATTACAGGAATCAATGAGACATAAAGCACGTACTGAATGACCACAGAGCATTATTGGGGCTTCCGTCAAAATAATTACAGATAACTGTTTGTTAAATATTCCAATCTTTTGATGAAAATTATAAACAATTCTGTGACGGAAGACATAGTTGCAATTTCGGATGACACAATTTTCCAATCGTTTGATTCTGAATAATTAAATTAGAGAGGTTAAATTTATAAAGATGGCATTTGGGTTGTAGACTGTATATATTTTCCTGCTTTTCAATATTTAAATTTCAAAATTCAGAGTCCTTAATTAGAGGTGAATTATGAGCAGGTAGGAACAAATTAAGCGGACAGAGTTATAATTAGCTGTTAGAAAAGGACACAGACTCCATTCATAAATAGACAGATTTATGACCAGTGTACTAAGGATTTACATCAGTTTAAATTGTAGGAAGAAAAATAAAACAAACTGATCTTGGATAAGGAGGCACTTTGTACCCCTTGCCCCAGTACCCTCTACCCCACATGATAGTTTTAATTTATCTCCTACAATTATGTGAATTAACCGACCAGTTCATTATTCTTCATCTACCAAATGCAGTGTTGGTTTACAAATTCGACTGTTCAACCTTATCTCAAATCGCTATCTTCATTCATTGATACATACACTGAATTAGTTTTGAATAAGACAAGAAAAGAGCGTTTTTCATGGCCATTGAAGAGCATCGAACTAGCTTCCGAGTTTAACACGTGCTTAATTATGCGCAACAATAAGAACATAGACCACTACTGTTAAATGAATTTCTTGAAACATTTTACCTGACTAGACCCGGATAGCCAGAAGGGTATATTTATGGTTAGCCTCAAATTCAGCAACTGATTATGTATCCTAATCCTTCCTGCAGGTAATTTAAGAATTGACCATGATGTATGGCTGATGTAATATATGTCAACCAACAAATTGTGTCAATTTAATATTAGACTTTTTATAAGTATTGTATAATTTTCTAACAATTTTTTCCCTTCTGTAAAAATTAAGGAATGATTATTTCAATATTTAAATTAATAGAATGTTCATGGAAACTATTTTATAAATAATTGAAAAATATTTTAAAATATATTTTTCATGTTTTCAGATATTATGAAACAGGTTCCATTAAACCTGGTGTCATTGGTGGTTCTAAACCAAAGGTTGCAACACCAAAGGTAGTAGATGCCATAACTAGATACAAACATGAAAACCCCACGATGTTTGCATGGGAAATTAGGGACCGGTTACTATCAGAAGGAGTCTGTACATCAGAAAATGTCCCTAGTGTCAGCTCAATTAATAGGTATGTAATTTTGCGAAAATAATTGTTTGAAATATGGTACAAAGATAAGAAAAATGCTTATATATTAACAAAGTTTATTGCACAAATATTTGCTTCTTGTAAACATTAAGGAATTCGCTTTAATTCTTATTTGGGCACTTTCAAATGTTGAAGTTTGTTAAAAAGTTAATTGTCAAAGAAAGCTTATTCCATTACAGCCAGTTTGACTGTCTATCTTGTCCTTTCCCATTCAAGTGTTTCATTTCCTATAGGTTTTACCAAAAATTCTTCTAACATAAATATTCTATTATGCTGACCATACCTCAAGTTAAGACTTGTTTGGGTAAAATAACAGAAGGAAGAATGATTGTCTTTTCTTCAGAATCTGTTGATCCGAAAAATAAATAAATAAATAAAATAAAGACAGTGGTAATCAGTTTGGTATGATTTTGGCCATTAGTTAGTTCATACCTTTTTTCCTAGTCAAGATGAATTAAGAAGATAATGCTTAACTACAATTTAATTTAAATGTTAATGCCCTTTGAATGGAGTATGTACAGTAAACCACATATTTTGCCAAAATTTTATATTTTGTGACAGAACAATAAGCAGTTGTAAAAAAATATGTTTTGAACCATTTTAATAATTTAAGACTTTAACTTATATAATTGTCATCATTTTGATAAAATCAGTGGTGCACATTTGACTATTTCAATAAGAATGAAACATTTTAGTTAAAATGGCAAATTCTTGGAGGTGTTTTGTTTAAAATAGATAAAAGCATAAAAAAATCAGAAAGATATTTTAACTTAACATTTGTACTTGATAGATTTTTAATTGTTGTGATGTTTTTGTACTATATGAAAATCTACAAAATTGTATCAATTTATGTAGTTTCTGAGTTTTCACATTTAAAGGAATTTCTTGATGTCATGTGACCGTCGTAGAATTAAACAAAGTTTAAAAAAAAATCAATAGAATCGACATAGAATAATCAACTGAAGTCTCTTTTCATTTTAGAGCAAAATTCTTTGGCCAAAAACCTAGACCATTTTCCATTCCCTGGAAATCTTTAGAAAACTTATTCCTTAAGTTTTCTAATGGTGCAGTTGGTTGATTTAATATTTCTCTTCGCAATGGTGTTCTTATATATATCCCAGGAAAAGACAAAAGAAAATCATAAGTTTGCTGTTTCACTGGAATCGTTCATCAGGAGTTAAAGAATGTATAAATCATAAGACATAGGGTTCTGGTTGACTTGACCGGATTTTAAACAAAATTATAAAAATAATACAAAATTACCAATGTTGCATTACTACAGAGAACTTAGGTATGGTTTTCCAAAATTTCAAGGAATAACCTCTCAAAAGTAGCATAAGAATCAATACAGTCTACTAGTAAAAGTAATGGTATCAAACAATTGAATACAATTTATAATTTATTACTGCTGTCTTTAAACCTTACTCCTAAGAATGGCTTTTTGGAAAATTCAAACCTTTATCTTAGGAATGTTTTACTATTTTTTTTTATCAAGAAAACCCAGTGACTTGTCCAGTAATATATAAAAAAACAAGTACTGCCCTCAACAAATACGTTTTAGGCACATAAAAACTAATTTTGGTGGAGAATTTCCCATTATATTTGTTTTTATTTTCTAAAATACAAAATTATCAAAATGGAATGATATCAACCATTTACTTAAATAGGACGTTTTTTTTAAAAATCCGGCCCAGAGAGTTAGCTCCCTTTTACATTGTTAAACCCATAGACACTTTTCTCTTGATCAGGGTTCATTTATCATCGAAAAGAATATAAAAACGAAAATAGTTTCTATTTAGCCACACTAGGATACATCTTTCTGCAAAATTTTATTGAAACTAAAAAATGATAACACCTTTGGCATTCCATGAAGTGAGGTTAAACGACAATTAGGAAACCAAAATATCTTAATTTTGAATATGAAAACAAAACCAGCATCATCTAATGGGGTTTAGTTGATCAGTCCCCGAGGAAAAGCAACAGTGGTACAATATCAAAATTACGAATATTGTTTGCATTAAGCATGTTTCTATATCAACTTTAATCAGGTACGTGCTTTTTATAAAAAATTTAAATCCTTATAAGCTTTAAATTTCTGTTGGCAAGAATCAAAAAGATGGTACCAGTACCGAAGCATTGACCATCCACCAGTAGCTGTATCACACAATTTCATTTAAGAATGCTTTAATATGCCTAAAGTTGCCAAACAAAAAAGTATGTTGACTCACAGAGCATAAAATCAGAATGGGCCTAAATACTTACAGCCAAAATCTGGTTAAGTTCAGCTTTTCTTGTTGGAGTTGAAACTTTTCCGTTAAAATTGATGTATATGTCATTAGATTCCTTGCATTTTTTTATCAACTTACACCCTTGTTTTGCTAGAAGAAAAACTACGCAGAACCCCGTGCACTGATTAATTTTAACCTTGCATATAGCAATATCTTAATAAAGATTGTTGTGTCAAACTAATAGTCTTTAGATGTTTGCATACAAATTTACTATTGCAATGAAGCAGAACTTGTATTGAGAAGCTGCACTTACGTTACCGCTCGTCTTGGGAATCTCGTGGAGACAGTACCTTTGAAATCAAAACTTCGGTCTGGAAATTATGTATCTGATATTTGTTAAACACACACGCTAGGTCTCGGGCATTTCTTGTGTCATGAATATTGCCTAACCTTACCGTTAACGAATTAAACAAATGCATTTTGTAAACATTCTAATTGGTAGTACACATTTAACGTAACAACAAATCATACATCAAAGTAATCAAGAATCACTTAAGACCACCATGGTTAAGAAGTTAGAGAGATGAAATAGAAAGTATATACCTTAATACAGATTCCATACAACTCTGTACTTGGTTTTTGTTCAGGTTCATCTGTAGTAATACTGTCTATAGATTGGAACAAAAAATAGCAACCGATTCAGTAAATACCTCGTGTTTGGAAAAGTAATAAAATTCTTTTGAAATAGAGCTGTATTTACATTATTAAAAAAAAATAAAATAATACCAGGAATTATTTATTATTAAATAAAAAAGTTTAACCAGGGGAGTAACAGGGAGAGTTGCTTTACAAAATTTAACGAAGTAAATAACAAAAAATATAATTTCTTATACTCTTATAAAAAACTAGCATCTGGATATAAAGGCATAACCATTATACCCTCATATTCTCTGGAGAAGATGAAAGTTTTCTAATTTCATTTTGTTAATGTTGATATCGTCGAAATCACTTTGTTGACAGTTTAATTTGTCAGTAATGGAACGATATCCACCAAGCATGGAGCAAGGCCATTACGCCACTTGTCATCATTATAGCCAGAGAAAACTTTTCATTAGAGTTTTATTATTTCAACTTGCTATTATGAGAGAATTTGTCAATTTTGCTGCTTCGTTTATCACATATTAAAACTGTACACGGAGCAAATGGCATAGGACTGTACCTTAATTACAAGTCAACCAGGCGGAAGTCTACCACATAAATACATTTTGCCGACTGCTGTTGTCGCTGACCTTACAGCTGTCAATATTTGGATCTCCTATCTCTTTTTATTATTGTCCTCTCTATATGCCATAAAATAGACGACAAGAACACAGGGGCTTTTATAATTTAGTTTATTGCTGATAATTTTGTTAAAATTGCGTGAAATAATTCAGCAGATTTTCAGTTCTTGTATGATACTCATCTATCAAGATAGTTCTAAGTATGCCAATATACCTTAAAGCCAGCCAAAAGGTTATGTACAAACAATTGTTTCATCCTAATTAGAATCTTCATTATCTTCATTAGCTATGTTTCCTGGCTGTTTGTCAGGTGTTAATTACTCAATTGCCTTTATACAATGGTATTTTCAAAAGACTTGTACTGAGGTGACAGTTTAATGCCACACTAGCAACAAAGTCAATAAAGTACTAAGTAATTGGTGATTATATCAAGTTATAACCAATGTTTGTAATACCGTCTTCATTAATTTTAAATCGTTTCATACTTTCATTATTGCTCGATCTGGCTTCTGATACCCTTTGGGATACACTATGTAGAGACATTATAATTAATAATGCAATAAAATGATGTACATATGATAACATTTCTCCTTACTGCATTGTGTCACTGGTATGAGAAGTATAGATTTAACTTAATAATAATATGACATAAATGGAAAATAAACATGAATAATTCTAATGTTTAAACTTTATTCTCCTACCTTTGATTTCACTTTTGCTTTTAATGTCATAACTTAAAAATGGCAGAATTATATTTTCGAAAAAAATCTTTAGATATATACTTCTTGTTTTGTGTATATTTGGTTATTTTTATTTTTAATTTTGGTAGTTTCTTTGGATTTACAGTATTGCTGTCTGTATATATAAAACATCTGTTCGTCAACCAAGGATATTCTTTATGTTTTTTTTTATTATAATAGATGTGTTTATCTTTTGAACCACTGAATGAATACAATATTTAATGTGCATGTCCCAAATATCCAAATTCTTTATGTCAATGCCATATATATATACAAATTTTACGTTTCTTTGATCGACGTCAGCAAAGATCTTTTGACTTAATTTGGGAATTTGGTATTGTCGATAGTTTTGTTAATATATATTTTATAATTTCCTTCTTCCTTTTTTCATGATATTTTCATGAACAGCTTTCTGTTCAAATGTAGCTTTAATTTCTTATTCATATTGTTTGGCTTCATTCTTGTTGGTTTGTCAAAATAAAATTGCATTTGAATAGTTTCAAATTGATTACGTTTGAAATTGAAATTTTAAAACATATGAAGTCGATGCAAATCGTTTAGTCAAAGGAGAGGCAGATAGACCATGCCAAAAAACGAAAAAAAAAGATGGAAGACAAACAATTAACAGAAAACTAAAATCAATTATTAATCAAATTTTGAATAGTTGTTTACCATTTACATCTGTTAATAGGCTTCAAAAGTGACTTCCCGCATAGGTTGGTCACTTGCCTATAATAGTTATTAGGTGTTTGTTAGATTTCAGGAGTTAGTAAATTGATACCATACTCGTATTCTGATTGCAGATTTTTGTCATGCATTTTGGGGTACATTTTAACGAACAAATCACAGTCTGTTAGTTAAATATATAGAAAGGGGAAAAATGACAAAATAAGGTCAATGTTTTCCTATTGACTTTAAGTCTTTTATTGTATAAAAGACATGTACAACCTCAGACACCGATACTGACATTTCGACCCAAACTTTGGATTTGATTACTGCCCTGTCAGTAAAGTACCAGTTGAAATGGTATAATTGCATACAATTTTGAAACTGTTTCGAGGTGGCTTGCGTGCTTAATCACCATTACAACCCTAAAATGAAAATACTGTATAAGTTATACTATGTATTGAAATTTTATTGAGAATCATTGGGTACATCGATCAGAAAACCCGGTGTATTTTGATTCGTTTAGGGGTGAACCGGGTGCACATAGTAGTTAGCTACTGATGGCGCGCATCCATGTGGATGAGATCAGATGACAAACCACACACTATACAAGCAATAGAAATTACACAGTTGAACTGGTCTATAACATCATCCATACAACTTTATTTCAGCATGTCCTCTTCAGTTCAAACGATATTTCGTGCTTACTCGAATATGTTTGAATAGGTCGACTCGGTTGCCTAAAACAAAATGGAGATAAGATACAAAATAGAGTTGCTGTTTCGTTTCATGATTGCATAGTTTTAAAACTACAACCATTACATCAAACAATAATAAGGCAAAAATTGTTTTCCAGTAATAAATTAAGTATTCATAATTGTGATGAAAATGTCAAAATGTTATTTTTTTCTTCTCTTTTGAACGACTCTTACTCAAGATTTTTAATTTTGGCAAACATAATAATTAGGTGTAGTTAAAACAAAGAAGGACAAAGTTTTATACCACAAGGAATCAGATATCTTCGTTGGAGAGTGCCAGTTTAAGAACAATTTGATTTTTTCTCTACGGTGTTAAGAGTCTATTGAAGTTAAAGAAATGAAGTTCATTCAATAGTTAACTAGATAAGGATATTTATCGCTGTTTGACAAATACCACAACGTTTTTCACCTTGGTTAGAAAATAAAAGTTTGCCGTTTAGAAACAAGATACCTTACGTAGCATTACTTGCATGTCTTGGTATTGTTGTTTTTGAACCTGTGAATTTGTGATTGAAGGTTGATTGAATCGATTATGATAAAATCAGTTTGTTCAATAAACTTAAATAGTTTTAGTCATTATTGAAACTTATACCTCAACTTACTTAGCTTTTACTGCCAAACACAGAGCTGATTGTTAAAACAAACAGTTGGATAACATCATTTCACAGTCTTTTATTGGCGATAAATTTAAACATTAGATCATATCATTGTAAATATATACAAGATGAATTGTATGTTTGAATGATTACATTCTGTTATTTTTTTTGTAAAAAACAACATAATACAAAAAATTTATTTTGAAGAAAAGGCTTTAATTTATATATTTGTATTAATAATTTTTACTTTGATGAAAAAGTACTCAACTCTTTGTTTATGGCACATTATCTTCAAGTACAATTTAATTTTGTTTAATTTTAGAAATACATTTTCTTGTTTGTTTTGGGTGATCTAGTGTTTGTCACAAGGAGTGGGATTACAGCTTTGTCGAAGGTGTTGTAAGAAAATTTCCTCCGTTTCTTACGTGGATGGAATATCTTAACCATATCTTCTCTGTTACTATGTTGGCACAAATGTTTTCTCAATTTGTGGTATCTTTGCTTCTTTTACACCAGGGATATTTTGCGTTCTGCATCATTTTCTGCGCGTAAAAGAGACGTTTTCTGATTTATTACCAACGGATTTGCGTAAAAAGTCATATTTTATCATATAACAGGAGTATAACATAATGTTATCATCATCGATAGATATGCTTTTCTTTCATCCCTTTCTGCTAATCTGAATAAACAGATAAAATCCCTATGGCAAACTGTATGTATCAGACATTATTCTGTATGTTACTCTCCTGCGATTTACATTTTTGGTATAATTTCTGTACCTCCGTGTGATTTTGAGTTTTGTAACGATTTTTATAATCTAAGCATATATTGAAAATAATTAATTTGACCATTTCTGTTCATTGGTTTACATATCCAGGTGAATATTTAGCATAGCTTTCCTTCATATTTCAGTGGAATGTGGAGGTTTAAGGTTTGAAGTGGTAACTAAATTTTTGTATTAAAAAATTTATGTTGCTATTTAGACTGTTTCAGTTAATTATTAATATCGATTTTAAATTTCCAGAATTGTTCGAAATCGTGCTGCTGAAAATATACGTGCAGGAGACCAAAAGAGTCCTCCGTTATCAAACGAACCTCATAGTCCATCGATGCCGCATTCAAACTCACCAAATGGGGAAGCAATGCAGAGGGCCGGGACCTACTCAATAACAGGGATATTAGGAATTAACCAGCCTCAAAATATGTCTGATCCAAATTCCATTAAACGGAAAAGGGATGACCAAGGTATGTATATAAATTCTTGAACCAGTTTGGTGTTTTAATGACTAATGTTTCTGTTTTGTGATATTGGCGAACAGAATTGACATCTGAATTTGCAGCTGATGAGTTGATCAAATTTTGAATAGAACGCCGTGTATGAACAAAATTTTGTATTCTCTAAATAATAACTTTTCTGTTCAAGATTAGCATTGTACATGCTGCATCTTGCTGAAACAAAAATCAATAAATACAAAAAGGTTAGCGGTTCATATTATTTTCTTAAAACAAGATGTAAATCATACTTAGGGTAACAAACATGTCCAGATGAAAGAGATAGGAATTTGTAAGACAAGAAACGCCTCCCTCTGAGATATCAGGTAATTTGTCCAAAACAATACCTGCGATCAATTGAATAAAGATCATACCATAGTTTTGTTGATTTGTTCGCCATCACGCTAGATTTATCAGACAATCTCCGAGGACAAATCACACGGTTAGCCGGAGTGTATTGTTTTTGTTAGAACAAGTACTGTGAATTTAAACTCGTATGTCACTGCTATAAAATGAATTAATCATCAAAAGACTGCTGCTAACAATGACATACCGGGTAGCTATGGTCCCAGTCAGTTTGATGAAGCCTGATGCTATCATTCCTCGATACCTGAAAACCATCTATTGAAGAATTAATTGATTTCTAAATAATTAATAAACAGGTAGAAAATTGTTTGTGACAAATAAACTTGACAAAGGTGGCCAGACAAAAATGTTAATGTTCAATATACAAATTTTACCGACAAAAGTGTCTTTTTATCATTTGTTCTTTCCCAGTAGGTAGAATGCGAAACATTTCCTAGGATAAAATCAGCCATTAAGGAAATAAATAGATATGAAACCAAACAAATATTAAACACATTTTGATTTTTTCATATATGAAAATAACATATTATGTTTAAAGATATTTGCTCAGAAAACAGAAATTATGAAGTGTTCCAATTATTACGACTGTGACAACACATCATTCCTTTATAAGTTAATTTATCATATTAAAGAAGACAATCAAGTGCATTCACTAACCGATAATTTAGCTATAAATGTTATTTATTTTGATTAAAATCGGAAGAGATCACTAACACTGTTAATTTTAATGTTTGAAGGCATATCCATTCCATAACGAAATAATCGATCAAGCTGAACAACTTATGCATTCTTGTGTAATGGACCCTTATTTATACACATCTTTCACAGTTTTTTCATCACTTTCTTTGTAAAATAAGCAGTCATTCAGCTGAAAGGGTCTTTTGTCAAACAGAATGAAAGTCATTTTTAGTAATAATGTATGAAATTTTACAGCTCTGCCGTGTTTACCAGCATATAAATATGGAAAGCAATGATGTGAAAACGTACAACTCATCTTCTTTTATTGACATAGACCTTAGGCTTACTCAGAAAACTATAACAAATTCATGCACTAGATGAAAATAAATAAATGTTAAATGGGATAAGGGTCGTTGCATATTGGATTGTGATATCAAACGGAAAATTTAAACCTCACACGTTAACATAATGTTGTGTTTTAGTCAACGAAGATTGCCTGCCATTTCAAAAGTAACCTTTCGGAAAATTGGCCTTTCATAGTCATCAATGAATGAAAATAAAAACTAAAAAATGAAAAGACATATACATTAGCCTCTTGTGTTTGTCAAGATGCAAAATTTTTAATTTCAACAACTGGAATTGTCTATACCCCAAAAATTTTTTTAAAACTTTATTGAATGTAGTTTTCGACAAAGAAAAAAATCTGCAACATTTTGGTTTAATGATGGCTTGTACAAAAGACTATAACAAAATATAAGGTGACAAGTATGAATAATTGTATTAAACCTTCAAAGAATATAACAATAAATTAAGATGGTTTGTGTAGCATGTAAAGAAGCAGTCACTCAATGGTAATTCAATCATTATAATGTAGTTATCATTATAAATTATCATGGAAGCAACTAATTCTCTAAATCAGATTGCCTTAAACATATACACTTCCAGACTGGCTTCATTAAGACCTTTATATGTTGTTTTATTAACTTCTTTCCATAGCAGTAACAAGATTTGTCTATTTTTCTTGTCGTTAAAAAGGAACAACTCTTGATTGTGTCAGTGACTTAATGCGAATCACTTCCGGTAAACTGGTATTCATTTCGTGTGTTAGCGATTGCAGGATGTTTTTGGCAATTTTCTATTATGATGCATCGATAATCTCGACTTCTTATTATTGAGAACACGAATTGAAGAGGAAATTAGTAGCAATTGAAAAAATCAAAAACAAGTTAATAAGGCAATCAAATGACTATTCCCATAACTTTATTTTCAGCCTCGAATGTCGCCATGTGGTTTAAGTCTCCTATGCTTAATGGCAGTAGAGATTGGGAAGATGATGACTTGTATTATCAAATATTTTAGTTTGTGTACCAAACTAAATAGTTTTATTTTTTAACTTAAATGTATTTTACCTTTTCTCTAATTTTAGTGAATGGACATGAACAACACGAAATTAAGACTGAACCAGTTTCAACAAATAATAATCTAGATGTAAGTAAAATATATCAGATATTAAAGGCAAAACAGGAAAAATTACATTAATGTTAATAATAATATTATTAAGATTAATATGCCAATTAAATCGAATTTAATCATTGTTTTGATGTTACAACGTGATCGTATAAGAAGCAAATAGGAATAATAATCTTGTTTCCTAAAAGCATTTGTGGTAGCTGATTATTCTACTGATTGAACTAAATTATTTTATTTTACTTTTGAATTTGCTCTAACCATATTCTATTATTTTAAAATTACAGATGTGGTATGCAACAGCCCGTCCTCCTGTAAAAATTGCAAGAGCAGATAATGGCAACATTGATGCGCCGCAAATTCTTATGAATGCCGCAGGAGCCCAGTTATTTAATACAGCAGTCACGATTCACCCTCCATCATACAATGTTAACGCTCAATTCATTACTACTACCACAAGTGGGAGTGGAGAGATGAAACCAATATCAGAATATACCATGCCTTCACCTGCCCTCGCAAACGTTACACAATCAGAGTCAAATCAACCTGCAAATTACGTCACATCATTAGGTATGCTTAACACAGACTGATACCTGGGTTAAGGTTCCTTGTATTCTTACTAATAAAATGATAACGTGGTTATGTATATGTAGTTAACATTTGAGTATTTTATTGTTTAGAAATATATTCAATTTTATTTTCATTTCTGAAAAGATCTGGAAAGACACAATATAAGTTTCGTTGATTGCCAGATGATTTATTTTCTTTTGTGGGAATGCAAGTGTTCAAATAGTTAAAGGCTTAATGTTTTGCATGGAAACTAGAGTAGAATTTTTATTTACTTTTTGAGGGCCATCAATGTCAGAAAGTTCCGAACTTGACATGAAACCTATTGTGGTCACTGTTAGGTCAGATGGCAACATTCAGGCGGCTCAAACAACATCTGTTGAATATGAAGGTACATGTGCTTTTTTTGTCATCATAGGAAATAGGTTCATCTCATCTGTAGTAAATTTTTGTTTTATGTTAGTTTTCGTTTAGCAACATTCCCGCTGAAAACTGAAAGTTTTTCTATCACTTTCTTGCAATTGAAATTTTCCAGAAATAAGAACTTTTCTTGTAATTAACAAGTCCTATCATTTGATTACTATTGAATGATTTTGTATGAGCCTTCTTATCTTGTCCTATTCCAGTAATTTTTCACAGATAAAAGCAGGCTTTCCGGTATCTTCTGATAAAGGACGTAAATTGATTTGACAATGCTTCAGTGAACTTTACAAAGTTCTTTTGATTCCAAACAAAATCGTTGTTTTTCTCAGCTTAAGCTTTCCTTAAAGCGGTTGATAATGATTTGCCACACACTAGTAGGAGAACAATTTCATTATAGATTTTTCTGTTTTAACTGTTCGTGGATTATGTGAAACAGTATGTTATTATTTAATTAAAACTCCTTTTTAATTGAAAGAAGTAGTTTTTGTAAGGACCACAGTTTTTATAAAGAGATTCATCAAAATAAAGTTAGCTACAGATATATTAATACTTTGAAATAACAATTGGGATATTATTTTACAAAAGAGTAGATAGATATATTGACCTCATGCATTATGTTTTGTCCTGCTTGATCTAATTTGTTTTGCAAGCTGTTGTGTATTGTTTGTGTTTCCTCTGCATGTTGTCGTTTTCCCCTTTTCAGCAAACAACAATAATAATAGTAACAACAATACTCCTCCCCCAAAGCCTGGTACACCTTCAAGCAATGAGGGAAACAACCTGACTGAGCTCAAACCTGTTCAGCCCACACCCCAGGCATACACGCCGTTGCCATCGTTTACTGGACAGTTTTCAAGTAAGCATGAATTTATTATTTTTGTTTTTAATATTTTATTGATATATTTTGCATTGCATCAATATAGAAATTATAAAATATTTAAACTGCAATTAGTATGTTAGTGTATGAGGAATGGAAATAGTGTAGAATTATGCTTAAGCTTATAGACGTAGTATTTCGAAAACAATATTTATAAATTTTCCATCTGTTCTAGCAATCAAATGCTCAAATTTTTTATTTCATAAAGATTTTTTTAATTTTGATGCTAAAGTAAGATGATTAGATATATTTCTAAATTTGCTTTTATCAATGTTTAGAGTTTCACTTCGGTTTAAAGTCAGTGTTTTCAAGTATATTAACAGAACATATATGGTAAAATTATAAGACTGAAATATAAAATAGAAGAAATCAATTGGCTGATCTTGATAATTTGAATTATAAACAACACAATCTTTGCTTAGACTTTAATTTTTACATAGTTAAAATGAAATATTTAGATAAAAGATGTTAAATTTCTGTTTTCAAGACTACATTTATGAACCTAAAATTATGATCATAAATAAACAATTGCCGTGAGAAAGGAATAAAATCAGTTACTTATATCTCTAAATTACAAATACACATTATTTGACTTGCTTTCCTTTTACTTCAAAGTCAAATCCTGTTCTTTTCTTGAACCTTGTTACATTGTTTATTTCCTCCTGTACTCTTTGATGCCTGATTGTGATTTCTTTTGCTAATTTCCGCTTGCTGTATCCACTTCCGCTTATTTGAAACTGTGCACGCTAACAGCATGATACTAAGAGGAAAAACTAACAATTACGCTTTTCATGTTGTCATTTTTCTATCATCCTAACACAACTATTCTATACTAAATATAAATTATCATTACAGTACAAAAATATAATTTCGAGAGAAAATCAGGAACATTGTTCAAAAGTTGAATAGGACCAGTAATTATGATTTGATAAAAACACTGAATATAGTTAGAACTCGGTGCACGTTGCCAAAATCTGGAGTCGGATTACAATAATGTATAACGTTTAATGTTATTTAGTTTTTTCCATAAAATCATGTGTTTGATTCAGGTCAGGCAAGCAGTATAGGGAACCCTCCATCATACCCCGGTCTGCCCATCCTTGGAACAGTTGCATCACAAGTCATTTTACCGAGTTCAACTGTCAACGTGCCGTGTAAGTTTTACAACTATATTTGTTTAAAAGCAAACAAACTTTTTTGTTGAAAACTGTACAAATTTTAAAATTTAAAGACAATAGATGATGTATTTGGTAATTTGGGTCATAAAATGTTTGGGTTTATACTTGCGGTACAATGATATAAAATGCAAGTTGTAAATTAATAAGACATATGGGAAAAGCTTTGGGTATAAAGATTTATTTTGCTTGTGGATTTCCTAAAACTTTAAAACCGACGAAAAGGAAACAAATTTTAACGGTATAAAAGTTCTAATAGTAATTCATCAGTTTGCCACGTTTGACAAATTGAATCATTGTAAACATATGTTAAGGGCTTTGAATCTGGCAACGTTTCTGTTGATTTCTTGATATAAAAAATAAATGATCGCCGACATGTGCAATCAAGATAAAATAAGATTTTATTTACCGAAACCATTGTCAAAAACCGTTCTAACCCGTCAGGTTTACGGTTCCATCCATCAAATTTAAGACGGGAACAACATGTATTCAATTGTCTATCTTCAATAACTTTGAAGTTCAGCTTTCTCCATTGCATATTTGGCTGCTACTAGTCTTAGAATGTTCAGAATTTTAGTTATTTAATTTTCATTTCCATCTATATTAGTCAGTGTACTAGGAGAACGATTTAGTTAGAATTCTATTTTCCAAACCAGCGAGTATCTGACATGTTCAACGGGCTTGTAATTTGCAATTTCTTGTATGATTTTGGTTGATATATGACCATTCATGGATTCTAATTTATCACGTTCATGTCCTGGAACCTGCATGGTCCGTGTTCTCCCAGCTTCATTAATTGAGTCTTAAATTTGTAATGAACTTATTGTAGATAGAACTCTGCTCAAATTAGTTTTTCGTCTTATAACTGATACTGGATAAACAATGGCACAATAATAATGGAAATCTCTTAATATTTGTTTTATAAAACCTCGCTTGTTGCTGTAGCTTTTAACCGTTTATTTTATAAAACAAATATGCAAATTAACATTACATTATTTAGTAATGTAAATGAGTCAATTTCATTTCCTTTCCTGAAATAAGTTTTGAAACAGCACTTTACTAAAAAACGAAATGAAATCGTCATGGTAATTATCGGGCTGTGTCATCAAAATTGAATGAAAACTGTCAGTCTGTAGGCTGGACAAGAATTTGATGCTATTTACATCAATTGCTACTCATCTTTGGTAATTGGCAATAACAAACGGCAACGACTTCAGCACGCAAACTTGTTACCATTAAGCTCGTTGTGTAGTAATTTATCTAGCAAATTACCTGGATATTAACAACGAAATAAAATGACAACACTGATTGATACATGAAAGCAACGATCGACGTTTTTCCGTTGCAATACTCTTAATAGACATGAAAACTAACATATTCTGCTAATGGTCTCAAGAGTACATTTGTCACCAATAGAGATGGGTTAATAAAATTATCGGGTAGAAGTGAGACCTTCACACAATTTAATTGCTATAGTTGTGATTGTGTCTCTAAGGAATGCTGGTGTTAAGTCACAGTCGTCAAGCATCACGTTGTATAAAACTTTTGGATATCTTTAAGTATACTTGTACCTTTTTTTAAAATTAAAGTGAAAAATTTTTTTTTAGGCTAGTTTGTTTCCTTTCTATTTTGTGAATATTCTTGCACAAATATGAGAAAACCTGCTGCAGAATATATAGTTCATCCTGATCTGACAAATGTTTGATCGCTTTTTGATTATATTTTTGACTTAACCAATTTCAGAAAAAAGAATAATTTTCAAAGGAAAAATTAATTTATGATGATTATCGGTGTCCAACGCGTAAAAACAGTTAGGAGACAAAAATCGTTATTTTATAAGGTAAATGAGGGAAATATGAAGCTATGAATGATATTTTTGTGATAATAATTTGTTATTTCAAATCAATAATTTCCCAGCAAATAAAAAAACCACGAATGTAATATGCTGTCATTATTTAGATAGAGTCGCATTGGCACTATGCGTCTCCTAGGGATCGAATAGCGCTCAATCAAGACTCGATTAAGCCTACAACAGCAAGCCTTGTGTTTATATCGAAATCAGATCGCTTATTTCTGCAATCAATTTAATCTATCTCGTCTAAAAGTTCCCTAAATAATTGGCCACGAAGGATTTCTAATAGAGTAACGGATCACGATTTTTTCATTCTTGATCATCAGTCGTTTGTCCCTTAATTGCGACAAGCATTAATCTGATGTGTAGATTTTGGAACAAACTGGAAGCAAAACTCAACACAAAGCGTCTGCTTTTCCCAGGATGGAAATAATTTCAATAAATACATGTCTGTTATAATTATATCATACGATATCGAAGTTTGTAACACATACTGGAATTATTGGTCTGGGTTCATCAGTTTGAAGTTGTATGTGAAACTATTCCATTCATATTTTAATTACTCGAATGAATCTTAACGGAACTGTACCTCGACTGATTAGAAGATATATCACAGACAATTAAAGTTACAAATGTCTTAATTTTTAAATAAGTTTTAATAGTTCCTTAATTTTACAGCACACGGCTAATGAAGCAATAAAATAAATTTTGTCATACTACTATTATAGAAGTAATTAGAGAATTTTCAGGCATTTGACTTTCTATGTAGAGGTTTTTATAGACACACAAAAACAGGTATAATAGAACACTTTTTTTATCAACGAAATCTTTAAGGTGCTCATCTGGCTTTTTGCCACAAATATATTCCTTATATCAACTGTGCTTTGGAATTCGTCACTTGATATGCCCTGGACCTTATCGTGGTAAAGTTACACAAAAGACCCCTCAATTAAATTCTCTCTGTCACGAAAGACCTCTTCCGTCAGGTTTCAAAAAGACAAATAATGTGATTATAGAGATAAATCAACCGTCTGATAAATTGTCTTTATTTGAAAGAACGGAAAACAAAAGGAGCGTCTTTCTTGTATAGTATAAATGCATTGTCAGGTTTTGTACATTGAGACAAAAATGTGTATCAGTAAATCAGTAAAAATTTAAATCTTAAAACTTATTAAACTTTATCAGCAATATTTTAACCAAATACTCAAACAATGAAAACATTAGATAGTCCGTTTTTAGTTAGCTCATATACGATTTGACAGTTTTTATGTACAAACATATATCATCATTCTTTTGTCATTTAGAAATAAAGTATCATGTGAAATAAAATTTACATCAGAATTTTCATGTGATTGGACAATTTGTTCCCTAGTAAGAAAATATTCTTACTAATTCATCACTAAATTCCTGTTGATAAAAGAAATTTATATCTACATTTTTCAAAAGCAACATATGAAGGAAAAATTTAATGTCCAAATTTCATTTTTTTTTCAGCTGGGAATCCTGAATATTACAATACCGTAGCATACTCACAGTATAATGCGACACCTTACACTGATCCCCAATGGAGAGCCTATCCCACAGGTATCATCAGTAAGTGTTAAACACAGTGCACAGAGTACAGTCATATGACATCACATTCTATTTTGGGCTTTTACAGCCATTGTTGAAGACCTTAAGCTAACCTGTAAACGTTATGTGTATTTTTATAGCTGTCTTTTAGACGATCATACCACATTTCATATTTCTCTATATGAGCAGAGAAGCAATGAATTCTGCTTCATTCTGCCTTTAAGAAATTACTGTAATAAAACAAATGACTGTATGTAGATATTGGTACACCTGCTTTACACCCTATGTTAGCTTTAAATGTTTATTTTATTCTAAAATATTATTTTGAGTGACTATGGTGTCTGTATCACTATATTGCAGTGCAACACTTTTGCATATAGTTTGCATTATTGTGAATTATACAATGTCTGTAGATTGTTTTCTGGTTATGCAATTGGGAATGCGAAAATTATGTTTATACCATAAATATTTGAATTTATCAAATGAAAAGCGCAGAAATTGTGTCACAATTAATGGAAATCAATAATTTTATAAAACCCTGATATTTGATTTTGCATTCTTGGAGATGATTTTATCATGATTAATTTCTGTCTGCACAGGATTTAAATTTTGATAGGAAGAGGTTTTTCAGTTTCCAAATAAGATCGATTTTGAGTCCACAGATATTTTTGGAGGGCAAAATGGAGATTTTCTTGCAATTCTAAAACATTTTCATATATCTTGAGTGATTTAATGAGTTTACTACAATTGTTCTCTCAAAATATAAGAAAAGAAATGATGAACGCATCCTACAGTTTTTCCGGTCAAAATTTAGTTGGAAAAAATTGGAATGCACTTGTCTCTTCAGAGTCTTGAATAGACTAAAATTGGAATGGTTTTGAATAGACAATCATAATTTTTCTCTATATCAATATTATTTTTTACTTTTACTGTATCAAACAAATTAATGTATTTGCACATTATAATAGAAATTGCGCTTGTAAATCATTGCAGCATTGAAAAACAAATTAAATATACTGGAAATGTGTAGTACTCATTAAAGATAATTTCTTTTGTTTTTTAGCCATGTAAAATATCATTTCTTCATTTCAGATGCATCATATTATTACCCACCGACCGGAGTACCAGCAAGAACTGAACAAAGTAACTCTGCTGCGGCTAGTCCATCAAAGTCCTAAAACATAATGGAATTTAGTTTCTGATATACATCAATCTGTATAGGAAAATGACAATAAAATGTATTTGTCAACATGATTAACTAAAGTGGAGTGATTTTAATGGGATATCATCACATAAGGTAGTGAGTGATGTGTATTGTTGACCAGAGAAGTGATGAATTGATATAAAGTGGACTAAAATACATATTGATACATGACAATGTGGATATACTTACCTCAATTCTCAGATGACTGCTGAGTTAGGAGACAAATTTTGTGAATCTCAAATTGTTTATAAACATTGCAACATGACCATAACTTTTTATGTATTTATTATGTTTTTATAAGACAATGATGATGAATGTTCTCATGAAGGAAAAACTGTTCTTTCGAATTATACAATACTGAATCTTATTTTAATATTTTTTTTGTTCTATGTTTATATATATTTATGCAACTCAAAATACTCCTTCTTTGCATAATTTGCATTATCTAATTTTGAAACAATTTTTACTACTTTGATGTTTTATTATACTCATCATTTAGTGGTAACCATGTGTAAAATCAATGTATTATTTTAAGCAGGGTACATTCAGCAGAAACTGTCAAAGCATATTCATAGTATTCATTAATAAATTAAGAAAAAATTCTAACAATCAAGAGATTAAATTGGTTAAAAAATGTAATGAAATACAAAAATGGGTAGGAAATGTAATTAAGACAGAGCTCAAATGAACAGTATTAGCAGTTCTTATCAGTGTAGCCATAAATGTTAAAGCATATTACATGTATACTCACTATATCATGCAATTTTATTCTTAAATGTTACTTGTTATGAAAATTGATGCAATAATACATGTATACGTTTTGGTTGAAATTAGTATTTAAACAAAATTATTTGAAAATACTTTGAAAAAATATTCATATTGCAATTTTTGTTAGGTCCATGACAAATGTAGTTGTTCATCATTAAACATGAGAATACATAATAACCCATTCCTCATTGCATATAAGATTGGTAAAAAAATGAGAGTGTTTGAGTAAAATGATGTGCATTTAAATGAAAACCTGTGTGCAATACGCAGCATAATACTAAGACATTTCTGTTATAAATTTTCATTTATACCATACAAGAAAATATTAATTTTTACTGTTTTAATCTTATAAATGAAGCTATGAAATCTTTTAAATAATTTTAGTATTTTCTTTTATAAAAGTGAAAAAGGTTATTAGGCTTGAAAAGATAATTTTCTGATTAGGTTATGTTTGTGGTTTTGTTTGAGGGTAAATGGTCTCATTATCCTGTTCAGTCATTAAGTGTCTTGCCAGTAAATGTAACCAAGTTATTTCAAAATACATGTATGACCTTTTCATTGTAATATTTGGTGTATAATTCTTGCACAAAAATCAATGTTTTTGCACCTCATGAATAAATAAATCTTTGTAAAGGGGTATGGTCTTAAATTTTTCATTTTTTGTCAACTTTAAAAATTTTGATAAAAATTATTTAAAGTTAAAAATTAAGTAGACTTGATGTGTTTGAAAGATAATTGACCAAAGATGTTTGAAGAATCAAGGTGGATGGCAATATTGCATTGAATTTTATATATTTAAGTTTTAGGTTGATTATTAAAGTGCATTGCAAAATGTTGATTTTTTTAGATAGATATTTATAAGTTTATTTGGATTTTGTAATGGCTTCTTTAAATGTTGCTATCAAAATGCAAACAGAATATTTTTTTGATTTTTGATACTGTGCTATGATATGTTACATTACAACTACAGAAATCCTATTTTTGCACTTGTACAATGTGTATGCAGAAGTGCTAGAATTTTTTTTAAATGTATATATTATGGTCAGGGTAAAGATATGTCTTTACCTTTGTCAGATATTATATTGAAGGTTTATTGGTATAATACGCTAATTATATTTACATGAAGATGTCTGTGTGAACATTCTATAGCGTTCAAATTTACCAATAAAGTTTGTTACATTGACCTTTCGTGTTTTTGTTATTATTTTCCAGAGTTTCCTTTCAAAACCTTTTTAATTGAAATGAACTTATGTTATTTTGAAAAAGGATTTGGTAATTTAGTCCTGGAAATGGTGATACAATGTCAAAGGATAGGTTTGATAAGTACCTTCCATTACGCTTATTTTAATTCAGTTCCGTGAATTGGTTTTCCAAAATTGCAACAAATATGTGTTAATACCACTGATCATAACAATGGCACTATTCATAAATTGTTTTTCCAAGAATCTAGAACAAAATACCAATGAAAATCATATCAAGTCAATGTACTAATATTCAACTGCAGATTTGAATTAGCTGAAAATAAATAAAGAATTCTTTTCAGAAACATAAGTAAAAGCCTTTACACCAATTGTATGATAATTAAAGATAATTGCAAGATTTTACCTTTTTTGTTTACAAAGATATATTACATTGCTATTTTTTTAGTGTACTTTAAATTGTCCAGTCGACCCTTAAAACTTTTTTTTTGTGAAAATGTGCATAATTCCAAGCAAAACCTCAAATCAAAAGTGATAACCACATTATAAATAAACAAATACAAAATCAGAGCTGAATGTTCTTACAAATTAACAAAAATATGTTCTTTAAGAAGTTAAAATACAGACCAAGACAGCACAAAATAGCATAAGTTGTTAATTTCCTCTTTAAACAGATTTTTTTTAAACTAAATGTCATTAGAAACACACTTCATGATAACTGTTTGAAATATTGCATACAAGTAAACAGCTGAAAAACAAACTTCATAACCGAAATTGGTATTGGAAATATACTATGTAATATGGAACTTTTATCTAGTATATATGTAGTACTCCTACACTGCATCACCAGCTTCTAATCCAATTGCTGAAAACATAACAGAATAATTGCGAATTTGAACTGACAACGAAGATACATCCAAAACGACATGAAATGGATTTCCCTGTATAAAACATGAAACATAGAAAGTTTTGATTTTATGGTTTTTTGTTTTATTTTGCCTTTGCACTTCTTAGAATCTTTCTTTGCATTGTTTTTTACTACGCTCCACTGACTTGTCTCAAGATTCCCCCTCTAAAAATATATAAAGGAAACCAATCCGAATTGCTTTTTACACGGAGCAAGACAAAAATTTATAATGATCTGAAATTGTAACTTTTTACAGCTTGCGTTATGATATGGATTCTGGTTAGTTGTTGAAGGCCCAAATGGGACCTGTAGAAGTTTAAATTATACTGCCATTTGGTGGCTGTCTCATGGACAATCATGCCACATCTCCTATTTTTATATAGGTAATAATGTTTTTATATTGAGTATTGTATATGTGTACAATATAACTCTACTCGCAAAAATATGACTTACTACATTACAACTGTAGGAAATATAATAAAGATAATACAGATAATTTTAAGCTAAAAAGAATACAGAAAATCAAGAAAAGGTGAAAAATATGCAATCATTGATTGTAACTTAACGGTTGACTTCAGATTCCTTATCTTTAAACCATTAAATAAGAAGGGGGTTTCTAACTTTTCACATTACAATCATGTCCAACATAAATAATTTCTACATGATAACCATACCTGTTCAGAAATATATGCCTGTTGTGCCTATGTTTTTGATGTTCAAGAAGCTTAAATTTTTATTTGGGAAAATATCAAAAAGCTTACCCGTGATTGAGTTGTATGTTCTTATTTTTTTCGGGTACTGGAAAGTATGTTAACAAGATAAAGTTTAAATCTTTCCAACATTTGATTTTTTTTAATCAAATTAAAAAATTGTTATCTTTATATTGGGCTTATCACTTCCTGAATTGTGTATTTCATTATTTGGTTTATGAATAATATTAGAAATTCATAAAGTTAGAAGATCTTCATAATTTTTGCACCTAACGTGTCTGATAAAGTTAAAACAAAAAAGCGCTTTACAGTTAATTTGGATTTTGAATTTTTGTTATAAATCTATTTTGAAATTGGATCAAGTCTTTCTGGCACACATCATTGGTAATTTTGTATTTCCATATTATTTCTTTAAAATAAAAATGTTACTTACATGACACTGCCATTGAAAACACTTTTGGTTCGAATCTGCAAATTTTAAAAGAATACCAAAAAGGGCAGACAAAAATCGTTAATTCAGGAGACGGACAAGACCATGGCCAACAAAATGAAACAAAAGACAACCAGAGAACACACAACACTATGCTGAAAACTAAAGCTGGAGTTACACGAACCAGGGTGAATTCAGGTGCTCCGAATGGGTAACTTCTGCTCCATTATTGGCATCCGTCATGCTACTCAGTATCAAAGCCGGTGAATAGTCAAAGTCGATGTTAGTCACAACTGGTATTGATACGGATTTGTAATCACGATAGTGAGAAGATATCCATTGTCACTTGTGAAATAGATATTTCGTACCGGTCAAGCAAATCATGATGGCGACCAAAAAAAATTCCATAGAGATGAATCTAATCTTTCCCTGAGAAAGTCTTGGCTCATAGCTTTCTTGTCAGCTGCAACCCTCTATCAATAAAATCCTGATATTGAGCCTTGACTTGGCGTAGCGTATCAACTGAGAAATATACATTTCGTATGCAGATGCGGCTGGAATGTTACTGTCAATTTCTAGATGTAAGTCTAGGTATGAAGCAGCCCTTATGTTTGAGTATCTTTGATTTCAAATTCAAGGTGATAGATGTTATTTAGTTGAAGGACATCATATATATAGCGAACATTGAAAGCAAATTTTATCTTTTCTCTGCAGAAGGAGCTGTTTAAAGTCTCGCCACAATAATCCCAAGGTTGTTTTTGAAACCCTTTGGTATAAATCGTTAGGGAAGAATCAGATATATTGTAACGACACGATTATGATTGTCATCTCTACAAAAAAATCCAAGGGCCTCAATAGCGTCACTACTGTTGAAAGATTTCCTCAAAAATGTATACGTTGAAAGTTTTTTATTGATAAGTTTTCAAAGATATTTTGTACTAAGATGTGACAATCTTACAAATAAAGAAAACATCATTTCTATCTTCTTATTTTGATCAATAAAGGGACGGATATACATGGGTTTATGTACATGTAAATCTAAATATTGCAGAAGTAGCTCAAACCTTCTATACGACCATTGGCAACTATTTAAAATTCACTGATAATCACTTAAAAGGTATTATAGGTCCTATTTTCTGATATATCTAAATTAAAACGGGAAGTGAAAGCCTTGTCATTATTTATAGCCTTGCTCGATATATATGTAAACATTATACAAACGATAGGGATTAATTGATTGGTGTTTTACGCCACGTCGGCAGTATTTCAACCATATCGTGGCGACAAACGATAGGGAAAAAAATCATATATTTTGGATACAATTCTCACATACAGCATATTAAGTTTACAGGCATGTTGCTAAATAAGGTTTTAAGTGTAAATTATCATTAAATAGCCTTCAGAATCAATAAATTTAATCTTACTATATGTATTGTCTAAGATTTGGTCAGAATATTATTGCAACATGACAATAAAACTCAATGAAACCCGCGGTAATTTGACACCCTTAAGGTCTCTATAGGACATTGTAATTGGTGGAATCATACTTCTTGTGACAGACTGTAAAATTGTAACAATGTCATTGTTAAATATTATCCAGATTCCTAAACCAGGATAAATATAATTACGATAATATATATAACTAAACAAGAATTATTGTTGATGAAAACTTTTTTTTAATCAAAATGAACTTTCTCTCTTTGAACTATGCACTTTTGATCTCTCACAAGGGTATTCTTTATTAGACCTTGTTTTCGTTGGTATGGACTCGTTAATTGTTGAAGGAGGTAATGGAACCTGTAGAAGTTAAAATTCTAATGTCATTTTGTGGGTGGCTGTCCCACGGAAAATCATGCCACATCTCCTATTTTTATATTTATCATATTCGTTCTTCTATCAATTCAAATATTTTACAAATAATACCTTAGGCTGCGTATATATTTGACTTTTTCCTGTATTGGAATGCTTTGGCTTTTATGGGCAAACTCCACAAAGATCCTTTTAAATCTGTTTAAAAGATTAATTTAATAATATCGCTATCTTGACGATATCTATGCAGGTAATAACCCGAACTTCCCTATACGCACTACAAATTAACCAAGGGAACTAACATTAAACAAAGCTAGGTAGAACAGTAGCAGTTGTCTTTTTCTGGATTTAAAGGTTTTTTGCTTCACGACGGTAGAATCAAAACTAAAATTTTCGACAATAGAGATTTCTCATTCCCCATGGTAAGGCAAAAGTTGTGTTTTCTTTGTTTTGCGTCAGCTTGCTGGTAGGATTTTGAGGTATTTTTGCAAATAACACACAAAGAAAAACATTCAAAAATCTGCAACTATTGATTAGCACTTTGAAAATTAACCACAGTGAAAGAAATATGTGCTATTTTTGATAAAATTTTGATTTCCTACACACAGATATATCACTTAAATATTCTTTTCCATCTAGAACTTACTTTAAGAATGGACATTTACTCTGGAAGTGTTATGCATAAAAGTTTATGTGTTTTTTTATATTTCTGCTTGCTTGCTGGTAGGTTTTCAAATTTTTAGTTGACGCAAACCGAATAAAAAACAGAAACGGCCTAAATGTTCTCTCCCTTGACGAGCGTTCCTTTTGACCGTTTCATACGGTTTATATATTCCTCAACTTGTATGCAGCGATGTTTTAGATTTTTATAAACGTAATCTTTGTATTACCAGCATCATTAAGTCAAGGATTACGTTCCATAAATAGTTTTAAAAATTTCCATAAGTTTGGTCCCACCTGCAGAAAATTGATTAAAAAAACGGAATATCACACCAAACTTTTATATTGTTTGTTTGTTTGAATGGGGTTTTACGCCACATTCAACAATATTTCAGTCATATCGCGGCGGTCAGTTTTACTGGTGGAGGAAGCCGGAGTACCCGGAGAGAACCACCGACCTTGGGCAGGTAACTGACAAACCCAAACTTTTATAGAAATGTGGTAAAATTAAATTCAAAAGGGATTCCACAAGGGCTCAAGACAGGGGAAGCTTACTCTTTCTAGGGCATCTGATCCCACTCATGTTTTGTAAGGAGTTTGTGGATTGCAAGCTTTTGTTCCTTTTGTTTTCGTTTTATCATTTAGTTTGTTTCAAAGTCTACTCTCTTTGAACTATGCACTTTTGATCTCTCATATGAGAATTCTGCATTGGACTTGAACAATATCGTGTTTTCGTTGGCCATTAATAATATTTTTACACTAAATCTTGCCAGACGTGGTTAAATCGATGTTTTAGCTTAAGGTACCCAGGTTTGTTATTCGATAATATTTTCGATTATGAACTAGCTGTCAAACATGCAAGTACTTTTTAGGTCGGTACATCTTCTTGTCACTTGTTTTATTTGTATTTGTATGCAAAATATGTATCGACTTAAAGTTATGCAACTGGTTTTTCATGTTTTGTTTAATGTTGTATTGTCACACCACTGCCCCAGGTTAAGGGCGGTGAGTACTCATAAACATGTTTAACCCGCCGTTTACTGCATGTGCTTTGTTTAACCCTGCCATATGTATGTGTATTACCCATAAACGTATAATTTATAGCGTTTGGTTGTTTTTGTGTTTCAATGTTACTTGTTCTATGCTGTATACTTATTTGGTCTAAAGTTTTTACATTTGAATATCATCAACTCTTTATTTTTGTGGCATTTTACAGCTTGCCGTCTGGTGTGGGTATATGTCCATTATTGAAAGCCTTTGGATGGCTGTCTCATAGACAAAAATACCACATCTTCTTTTTCTATATTGATTAACCGTCATTTGAAAAAGCCACTGAGCTTGTTCTCAGTAAACTGCAAACATATACTAGGGAACAATTTTATTTTGCATGTATTTGATTTTAATATTTAATTGTTTAGCTTATTTTTCAGTAAAATTTTGAAACTTTTCTTCCGTGATTTTTACAGTGCCTTTTATTGCTAGTTTGGATATTTCACATTTTTTGGTTGCGATAAAAAAAGGTGGAATGGAATCCATCTCAACATTAAGATCCCACCACAGGTTGCCAAGGGTATTCGCAAGACTTGTCTGACATGGAATTTATCAAATAATGTTATAATAAATTAGCTGTATTTATTTTCTTACTCATTGAAATTACGAAGAGGCTTTACTCGTATTGACTGAGTAGTCTGTCGAATTTGGCTTTTTTCTGTGTTGGGATCTGGGTACTTCTCCTACCATGTTTGGGTCTAATGCTTCTGATTACTGACTTTATGACAAAGTTACTCTTTGATATGCGTAAATAGCATATCAAAATTCACCATATTTTTCAAACATTGGTAAACTTGTTAAACAATTATTACGGTATTTCACCTGTCATTTATCACGTACGCTTGTCACCTAATATCAGCGAATACGAATTCGTCACAAAGCATGAGATTCCTCCTGTCATAGGCCTTGTGGAGACTTGCGTCAGTTTCTTGTTGTGATGTGATGTGATGTGATGTCCTTGACATTTCTCCATATTGTTTTCAGTGTCTAACCCGGACAATCCACTCGTTAAAAGGAGAAAGAAAGGAAATAATCGTGTACGGGGATGGCCGGAATTATTCGGGCTATCATATTTCATATTTATTAGCTTTTTTTTCGGTACTAATACCCTACCAATACATGTCAACTGCAATACATATATTTATCTTTAGTATTGAAGTACTTAAATTCTTATTCCGTTAAATTTATGATATAAGTGAAGAAGTCTAAATTTGGTGATTATGTTGTCTGCATCTATCCAATTGAACTTGAAATCAAGGATACAACAAAAACAGAAATGTTTGCTTCATACCTTTACTTATACCTAGAAATTGACAGCAAGCGCGGGATAAAAACAACTTATTAAAAAAGAGAGATGACTATCAACTTTCCATTCATGTTTTGCAACATTTCAGCCTCACCTGCATACGGAATATATATTTTTCAGTTGATACGCTACTCCATGGAGTGCTTCCTATCAGGATTATTGTGATAGAGGGTTGCTGCTGACAAAGCCACTGAATCGAATGTTTTTTTTAGAAAGGATTAAAGTTATCACTCTGGAAAATTTTCGGTCGCCATCATGATTTGGTTGACCGGTATGAAATATCCATTTCACAAGTCAATAGACACAGTAAAGCCTAGAATACATGACATTTCAATAGACATGGTAAAGACTAGAATTCACGACAGGTCAATAGACACAGTAAAGCCTAGATAACGCGACAAGCCAATAGACGAATACGCGACAAGTCAATGGACAAAATAAAGCCTAGAATACACGACAAGTCAATAGACACAGTAAAGCCTAGAATACGCGATAAATCAATAGACAAAGTAAAGCCTAGAATTCACGACATGTCAATAGACACAGTAAAGCCTAGAATACACGACAAGCCAATAGACAAAGTAAAGCCTAGAATATGCGACAAGTCAATGGACAAAGTAAAGCCTAGCATACACGACAAGTCAAAAGACAAAGTAAAGCCTAGAATACGCGACAAGTCAATAGACAAAGTAAAGCCAAGAATACACGACAAGTCAATAGACACAGTAAAAAGCCTAGAATTCGCGACAGTCAATGGACAAAATAAAGCTTAGAATACACGACGAATCAATAGACACAGTAAAGCCTAGATAACGCGACAATCCAATAGACAAAGTAAAGCCTAGAATACGCGACAAGTCAATATATAAAGTAAAGCTTAGAATACACGACAAATCAATAGACAAAGTAAAGCCTAGAATTCACGACAAGTCAATAGACACAGTAAAGCCTAGATAATGCAACAAGCCAATAGACAAAGAAAAGCCTAGAATACGCGACAAGTCAATGGACAAAATAAAGCCTAGAATACACGACAAACCAATAAACAAAGTAAAGCCTAGAATTCACGACAAATCAATAGACAGAGTAAAGCCTAGAATTCACGACAAGTCAATAGACACAGTAAAGCCTAGATAACGCGACAGGTCAATAGACAAAGTAAAGCCAAGAATACGCGACAAGTCAATGGACAAAATAAAGCCTTGAATACACGACAAATCAATAGACACTGTAAAGCCTAGATAACGCGACAAGCCAATAGACAAAGTAAAGCCAAGAGTACGCGACAAGTCAATGGACAAAATAAAGCCTAGAATACACGACAAATCAATAGACAAAGTAAAGCCTAGAATACACGTCAAGTCAATAGACAAAGTAAAGCCTAGAACACACGACAAATCAATAGAAAAAGTAAAGCCTAGAATTCACGACAAGTCAATAGACACAGTAAAGCCTATAATACGCGACAGGTCAATAAACAAAGTAAAGCCTAGAATACACGACAAGTCAAAAGACAAAGTAAAGCCTAGAATACACGACAAATCAATAGACACAGTAAAGCCTAGATAACGCGACAAGCCAATAGACAAAGTAAAGCCTAGAATACGCGACAAGTCAATGGACAAAATAAAGCCTAGAATACACGACAAATCAATAGACAAAGTAAAGCCTAAAATACACGACAAGTCAATAGACAAAGAAAAGCCTAGAATACACGACAAGTCAATAGACAAAGTAAGGACTAGAATACACGATAAATCAATAGACAAAGTAAAGCCTAGAATTCACGACAAGTCAATAGACACAGCAAAGCCTAGATAACGCGACAAGCCAATAGACAAAGTAAAGCCTAGAATACGCGACAAGTCAATGGACAAAATAAGCCTAGAATACACGACAAATCAATAGACAAAGTAAAGCATAGAATACACGACAAGTCAATGGACCAAATAAAGCTTAGAATACACGTCAAGTCAATAGACAAAGTAAATCCTAGAATACACGATAAATGAATAGACAAAGTAAAGCCTAGAATTCACGACAATTCAATAGACACAGTAAAACCTAGAATACGCGACAAGTCAATAGACAAAGTAAAGCCTAGAATACACGACAAGTTAATAGACACAGTAAAGCCTAGAATACAGGACAAGTCAATAGACACAGTAAAGCCTAGAATACGCGACAAGTCAATAGACAAAGTAAAGCTTAGAATACACGACAAGTCAATAGACACAGTGAGTTGTGGTGGGAGCAAGTAGTCGTGAATCATTAATATGAAAAACATGACAAATTTTGGTATCTCGGACAAATTTCTTGCTGTCATTACAAAATAGTCTATGGATGTTACAGCAGATAAGAATAATGAGATGAAAGTAGAATGTCAGGCGATAGAATTCCCGCTGTTATAAATAGTAAACACTTAGCGTTGCAAATAAGACATTGTTTCATATGTCATTCTAATCTGAGGCAATCATTTTAAACATGTCAAAATTATTTGAATGCGGTTATTTAAACTCATCATAGGAAATGCAACCCATGCTGAATTCTTAAAAAACACATTTTAATCTGAAGCGTTCATTTCAAAATTATGTGTATGCAGTGATTTAAACTCATCACAAGAATTGGTATTCAAACCATGCTAAATATTTTCAAGCTTTTTTTTAGAAAGGTTTCCTTGCCATTTAAAGCATTTCTTTTAATCACTTAAATTAGACACAACACACAATATTTCTACTTTCGAAGAGAACGTTTACTTAATATGCAATCCAGGACATTCTTTTTCCAAGTTATACAGAAAATATCAATATTCATCGTGTGAAAAAGTTTTCATTTACATTTTAGGAAGAAAATATGTAACGTCAAATTGGGCTTTGTTTTATTACCTTCAGTAGGTTGGTATCACATAAAATTTAAATTTCTTTGATGAGACAGTATTTTTTATAAAGCATCTCCGATAGATTTCTATTGGATCAAAGAGAAATTAAACGTGGCCTACCCTATTCATATGTAGTATAAATCAAAATTGTAGCTGAGTCATTTCTGACTTCTTGCTTTATTTACAAAAATGTTACTTAAAAGAAAATGTATAATTGACCATTAAAAAGTAATAATTCTACCACCTGAGAGCTTGATTTAAATAAGTTAACGTACAACTAATATTAAAAAAATACTGATGCACCAGATAGAAAAAAAAAACATGAAATTATTTCAAATGTGGGAGACAAAATATATGTTTTATCACATAGAAAATATTTAAAATTTAATTTATTATATAGATTTCCATTAGTATGATTTTGTCCTGATTGACTCACCAATGATGTTAAACACTGGGGCAATAACTTGCAATGATATGTTTTTGTCCTAGTTTTCGAGATGGTCTTATCGCTAAATGACGTTTACCCTTTATATATACCCTTTAAATATAATAATTAAAGACATCATCTTACATAAAATTAACCAGATTTTAGTGAATTAATTTTAGCCAATTCATATGAAAACTGTCAAAGAAATTTCTGTAAAAGGTTCGTGAATTTTAAAATTACTATCATTGTTAACAGTCTACATTTTTAAATTATTTTAATTTTAATGTTATAAATCACCTTGTGTCTTGGGACTTTTTGTAGCTTACCTTACGGTGTGGATCTTTGTACATTGCTGGGGGCCAGAAGGTTACCTGCAGATATATGTAATTTATACTTTTGTACGGCTAACTCACAAACAATCATACCACAACTCCCTTTTCTGTCTATATTACCCGATTGTTCAATGGCTTCAAGTTCCATAATTTTGTTGTGAATGAATGAATGCAATACTATATATAGAGGTTAATTTATGCTTCCAATCGTTCGGAGTTCGTCAATGTTTTTAAAGATCATGGATTATTATATATATGCATCAAAAAAACTCTATCCTTTTGTGATGAACGGTCTTCATTGGCAAATTAAACATTTTTTCCATTGTATTACTATATTAATAGCATTTTAGTAGTTAAGTCCATCTACGGCATTTTTAAAACACTAACGAGACAGTAACATGAACTAATAGCCTAAGAAAATTCATTGCTTTTTTCTAGCATTGACAACGAGAAAGGTTGGTGTTTTTAAAATAGAAGGAGTTGTTACCTTTCTGGAATGCAGGGTTTTACCCATTGCCGGTTTTGCCTTTCTTTTCTTGATGTCTCTCGTCGCTTGCCTTGTTTTATATGGTGTCTTATGTCCGGACGATGTATACTATGTTGGCTAATGGTTTATATTGCTCCCGCTTTGTCTAGTTGCCAATTTAAGCCGAGCGATAAAAGGCGCATTGATATAGCTTTAATTTAAAGAAAGCATAAAGAAATTCTTTAAAAAAAATAAAAGTTTTCATGATAAAATGCCAGTTGTTATAACTTCAATTGAAATGTTTGTGAGTTTTGAAGAGGTTTGTATGCTTTTTCAATGTTTGAAATTTGAAGTTGCGTGCAAGACAGGGGATACTTATCCTTCTAGGGCATCTGATCTCACTCCTGTTTTGTGATGGAGTTCGTGGATTTCAAGCCTTTGTTTCTTTTGTTTTCGTTTAATCTTTTAGTGATTTTCAAATTTGTCTTGTCTCTTTGGACAATGAACTTTTGATCTCTCATATGGATATTCTACACTGCACTTATAAGAATACGGCAGTTTTTCTTTCTTAACCTTTTTACCAGTTACAACAGTGACATAGTGTAGTTAATTGATGCGTTCGTCATTATTTTCTTGTTTGACTTACGTTGTTCGTCAATGTTTTTATAGATCATGGATTATTATATATATGCATCAAAATGATGAACGGTCTTCATTGGCAAATTAAACATTTTTTCCATTGTATTACTATATTAATAGCATTTTAGTGGTTAAGTCCATCTACGGCATTTTTAAAACACTAACAAGACAGTAACATGAACTAATAGCCTAAGAAAATTCATTTTTCATATTTTTGCCTTGTGTATTTTCTAATGGAGAAACCGAGAATGCGTCAATCAAAAAAAAGTATAAAAAAGTATAAAATATTTCTTTAAAATATATTTAGATCATTAAGGTGCGTTTACACGATCAAACTCTTTTCCTCATGTTCCTTTATACTTTTGCTGTGCACCTGTTGTCACCTCGAGTTTGACAGTGTAAACACATTATCCAACTTGTTTGACAACTCCATCAAATATTGGTTGAGAGTTGGAAGAGTTGTCCAACATGTTTGATGGGGTGTTTACACGACCAAACTTGAGTTTGAAACAGGTGCACAGGTAAAGTTTGAAGAAAGTTTGATGAAGAAGTTTGATCGTGTAAACCCACCTTAACGACGGGTTCAGAGTGGTGGAAATAGCTCATTTGACGCTGTGGATCAGTTGTTGTTGAAAAGGAAACTTCATAGAGAAACAATTGAAAAACTATATAAAAATGTTTTAACTTTTAAATTAAGGACAATCGAAAGAAATAGTGGTGTATTTAGAAAATTGGTGGTTACCCGGTTGGTACTAATATAATGTCCTTATATAGTCCTCGGATACGTCATAACTGTAAAATCTATAAAAGACCGGTTAAATATTTATAAGGTTTGGAGGATGTACAATGCTTTTATTTAATTCCGAACTTTCCTGGGATGAAAATGTCTCAAACAGGAATATATATCGTTGACAAATAAATTAAACATGTACACGGAATGTGTTATGAATATGATAAAATACATGTCTATTTCACATTTGGCAACATTCCAATGCTATACATAAACCTTTTTGCAAAGTTTGTATCCTATATATCCTCAAAACTAAAGCGGTTCTTATAGTCATCACTTGAGATTTTTTCTTCTCTTCTTCATGATTGACCGATAATGTACGAAATTTCTTCTTCAAAACTCATCTCACTGCTAACTTTATTAACGGTTTCGACTACCATCGATTGTGATGAACCAACGGATATGTGACTACAAGTAGCACGACTGGTGCTAAAAGCAAAGCAGGGACTGCTCAAACTGAGCTCCCTCTCGTCTTTCTTTGTCTACAGTGAACATACTTTATTAAACATTCTAGCTTGATTTAAGAAACTGGAGAAAAAGTAAATTTTAGACCGCCTTCCGTCTCTAAATGACATCAGCATAGAGCATATGAAATCGGAAGGAGATGTGGTATGATTGCCCGTGAGCCAGCCATCCAAAACGTGTAAATTTCAAAACTCCCACGGTTTGACCTAAGGATTTGAATAATGCACATGTCCATAGCCTACGGCAAATTGTAAGAAGCTCAAAAAACATTATATGATGATATTCAAAAATATCAACTATTGGCGAATTAAGACAATACAAAACAGGTAACACCTAAACCTGAAAAACAACGAAATCCACTGGATTCATGGTTCCTGGCTGGGAATGGAACGTAAATTTATGTATGTGGTGGGATTAAACATGTTTGTGAGTACTCAACCCTCCCCATAACTTAGGACAGTGGTGTGACAAACCGACATTATAACCAAACTTAAAAACCTAACTACATAAGGTTTAACTTTTGCCGTCGATACATAGAACGCAGGCACTGGCAAACAGAACAAGAGACAACAAAATGTAACGACCCCGACAAAATACTCTGAGTTTCTGACAGCTAGTTAAAAATCCAAATAGACCGCCTCGGTGGTATAATGGTTAGCGTGCTCGCCTCATGGGTTCGATCTCCGGCCGGGTAAAACTAAAGGCATTAAAATTAGGATTTGCTGCTTCTCTGCTAAGCACGCAGTATTAAGGAGTAAGAGCAAAGACTAGACGGCCCAGAGTCGGGATAATGTGTCTTGGTAAGTAGCACGTCTTCCTGCGGTCTGTTGCTTTCGTGAGATCCGGGTCAACATGTCGGTCTAGAACAAAGCAGGGTTCATTCATTATCATCATTCATTAATAGGCTATCGTCCTGAATATGCATGAAATATTTGCCACTGTATGTTAAGCAACATTCAATCAATCAATCAAAATCAAAATACAGTTGATAACGAACTTGGTTTTCTCACGCTACGACATCAATTAAAACACTTTCGGTTTGATTTAGTGTAAAATATCATAAATAATCTTTGTCTGATGCTTTTATTATAGGAACCTATCCTCGGAAACCCCTTTTTTTTTGTATGTATAATATAAAAAACGCAATTTCCCGTGATAGCGATAAAAGTTCTGCATATATTTAATGCTTGAAATTGACAAAAAAAAACTCCAATGGTGATTCCAATTATAACCACTGGATATGTGGAACACACTTTATCCAAACTGACGTATATATAGAAAATTAAACCTGCAAACGAATGTGTTTTTCCTCAAATCCATGGTCAGCTTGTTATATTTTTCATTTTGTTCATCTGCTTAATGGCAGAAGGTCCTAAATTCTGAACTGTTTCCTGACAAATAGACCATATGAGTAATTAACTTCTGTTAGATTTTATGGTTTGTCTGTTACTGCTTTATTTTTCATTGATTTCTTCTTTGACCATTCGCTGGGTATGGTGGGATCACTCTAATCTATAACCCCTTCACATGTCTTATGCGCCTGTTCCAAGTCAGGAATCTTGATCATAGATTTGTCTTTGTGTTTAATATTTTGCTTCGTGTAAGTTTTTGATAACATTCAGGTAAGAGCAGTACTTTTTTTACATAAACACGATTTTATTTGGGGCGATATAGAGCTTTCCACAAGGAGTGGTATTCCTCTCTTGCTGACGGCCTTGTAGAGAACTCCAGGTTTGTAATTTCTCTGTTTTTCTTGTGGTTGGTGTGCATTCTCTCTGACATTTCATTTTCATACTTGTTCAAAATATTTTCATGTTGTTCGATTTTCCCCAATTTTCTTGTGATGTTAAAAACAAGGGTGACAATTCTGATATCCGATTGACTGACAAACTTATTTCACGCAATTTTCTTGGATGTTTCAAGAGCAGACCACGTACATCAAATGGAAGACTGAGTAAGTCATTTTGAATGTTTTGTTCTTCTTAATTAATTTTCTGTTCCATTAAAAAAATAGTCTCAAATATTTGAACAATCGTTGCTTGACATATTTTAAAATTTTAACTTCTGAAAATTAGCATAACATATTGAAATCACATCCAGAGTCTTTGGGAAGCTCGGACGGACGGATTTTATTACATGACCCCTACTCTCGCTTAGCGGGGGGGGGGGATAATAAATTAAGACAGCATTGGATTACAGCAAATACAGTCTGGAGTGACATCACGACTGTCAATGACTCTGGATGTTCTTTCATTATATAAAGCTTTATCCCATATCTTTTCATTTTCTCATTTTCATACTTGTTCAAAAGATTTTCATGTAGTTCGATTTTTCCTAATTTTCTTGTGATGCTAAAAACAGGGATGACAATTCTGGTATCAAAAAAATTTCAAACTACGTATACTTTTTTACTCGTACATAAGTCTGTAGTGGCCAAGCAAATCTCAGAGACCGTAAATAATAGAAACTTGAAATCGAGGAAAAGTATATGAACCACTAGGGAATAGACCCCCCTAATTCAAATTAAATCCCTTGGGACCAAATTATGAACGAAAAACCTCCCCTTCTCAAAGGTTGTGCCGGGGAAAGAATAGGCACTAGGTATCTCCGTCCTTGAAGCACTAGTCCTCTAAAAGGGGCGTCTCTGATTGTGGGGGATGTATAAATTCACAATCCGTCAAGAGGCAGACGTTAAATATACCCCGTGTTTAGGGAATGCCACGTCCTAAGCACGCTAAAGACCACTTGTAACAGCTCCTTTTGAGTGGTCCGTAGGCGGCCAGTTACAAGGCTAAATTTTCCGCCCATATCCAACCTGCAATTTTTCCAGTGGCAGTCTAAAATCCCTCCCTTCTGGTCCCTTTGTTACAGTCTACATATTGATTTATTGTTTGTAAACTTGTTTTCGTCCTGATTATGCATGAAATATTTACCACTGGACGTTAAACAATAATCAATCAATCTTTCCTCGAAAACCATAAATTGAACAATAGTCCATCTTATAAGGAAGGCAACCAAGATGTTAGCGACGGTTTTCGTTTGCACTCAAAATGGATTTTTTTTCACCACCTGTAAACCATATGATATCCAAGATTCATTTAATATAAAATTAGGTCAGATATTTGACCCCAGACAGTGTTACACGCCTTTTGAGTATTATAAAATATGACAAATTTGTTCTACGAATTTATTGGACCCCTCCCTAGAGAGAGATATTCGTTTTAAGGTCACCCCACAAAGAAGAAATCAGTAAAAGAAAAACAAAATTAAACCCTTTTTTTCTTCAGTCCATATTTAGGGTTACGGTGACGTTTTATTTCACAAAAACATGAAATAATTTATTTAAGAGTTCTCTAGACACCGGAACGGTCTCCAGGGCTCGATCCACAGGGTTGACCCAGCGCGAACCCCAGGTGGCGGAGAGGGGAAGCCGTCTCTTTGGGGGTTGCAAGATTATAATACGGAAAGGCTGGCCGTGGACCTTAGTGGGTGACATGTAGAGCGTGCCACGCTCCTTGCACGTAAACAAGTTCAACAATTATCAATATCGAAAAAAGCGGTGGGATAGGACACAAGAGAGCACGGTTTTTGACTGCCACGATGGGTAGGGACGGTAAATTTACCCTTTTGTATCGGCGTTAGCCATCTCTTTTCGAAAACGTTTTCGCGGTGGGTCAGCTCTGTGGGTTGAGCCCTGGAGACCGCACCGGTGCCCAGTCCAACGCTGGAAGCATTTGGTCATCCGTATATATGAATCCGTCAAATATATGTGTTATCAGCAAAATACATGAAAATATATCTTCAATTACAGGCTTATGAACACATTTTTCTAGTCTTACTCTGTGATAAATATTTTGCAACTGCTCACAAACGTATTTATTTTTTCAATGATAACTTTAAAATTTTCCATATTTATTTAACATTGGTAATTTTGTATTTTCTAGATCTTAAAAGTGGCTTTACATTACCTGATTATTTCTTTAGGAAACTTTAATCGACAGTTACTTGTGCTAATTAAATTGACATTTAAATAACTAATTAACTTAATTTGTAATTTTGGGTTTTACTACATATTTCTAGATAATAAAATATAGTTTGATATCCTCTTTGCTTTCCCTGATTTTGTGTTAATCTTTCTGGGTCCCCGCAATTCAGATTTGTTTTAGGAATTCGGAGATTCCAAAGGGGCAGACAAATATCGTTATGTCGGAAGACAGACAAGACCATGGCCAACAAAATTAAACGAAAGACAAATTAGGAACACACTGCAAACTAAAGCTGGAGTAAAACGAACCCCCAAAAAACAAGGTGAGTTCATGTGCTCCGGAAGGGTAAGAAACTCCTGCTCCACCATCGGCACCCGATGTGCTACTCAGAAGGAAAGGCATTTTTAAAGTCACATCGATATTTGTCACAACAAGTGTAGGAATGGATTCAAGACAGTGAGAAGATGTTCATTGGCATTTGTGAAATGGATATTTCGTACCGGTCAACCAAATCATTATCGCAACTGAAAAACTCTATTTTTTCCTTGAGAAACCCTTGAATCAATAGCTTTCTTGTCAGCTGCAACCCTCTATCATAGAATCCTGATAGGAAGCAAAAGCCCTGTAGTAGCGTATCAATTGTCGTAAAATTTTGTTCTTACCCCGTCCTTACTGTCAATTTCTAGGTGTCAGTCCAGGTAAGAGGCAGTCCTTTCAGTTTCGATAGTATCTTTAGTAACAAGTTCAATGGAATGGAAACGGTCATCATAGTCACCAGATTTAGAGTTATTCAGTTAAAGGACATCAACATCATCTATATAACGGAACGTGAAACCAAAAGACTGAGACAACTTATTCTCTTTTTTTCTGTAGAGGACTCTGTATGAAGTCAGCTTCATACAAATAAGAGAATAAATCGGCGAGACGGGTGCACAGTTGGTCCCCGTTGGAATGCCGACCGAAAAACACGTTATCTGTATTTAGTTCCGTATTGTTCCTTTACTAATTTTTGTCTGAGCGTTCAGAATTTTTTTTCGCTACCACTTCACATTGAATTACAAAATATTTTTATTGAAATCGATTTTTTTCTACATACTGAGCACAACTATTTTCATTCTTAATAATTTTTGTTTTAAAGCAATTCTTCAAAATAACATGAATAATATTACAACAATTTATCAATATAAAATAAAATAAAATAAAGTGCTATATAAAGATTAAAATAATCTCCTACTTTTTTCGTTTTCTTTATAATTATTTTTATGAATTTTTGCCTTCATGCCTTTTT
>JAULBM010000029.1:675687-688726 GCA_032357055.1 Geukensia granosissima | reverse complement strand
TGGACACTGGCACAAGGTAAGCATACCCAGTAGTATATAGCATAGTAAACATTCCCAGGACACTGGCACAAGGTAAGAATACCCAGCAGTATATAGTATAGTAAACATTCCCCAGATTCTGGCACAAGGTGAGCATACCTAGCATTATATAGCATAGTAAACATTGCATGGACACTGGCACAAGGTAAGCATACCCAGTAGTATATAGCATAGTAAACATTCCCAGGACACTGGCACAAGGTAAGCATACCCAGCAGTATATAGTATAGTAAACATTCCCCAGATTCTGGGACAAGGTGAGCATACCTAGCAGTATATAGTATAGTAAACATTCCCCAGACACTGACACAAGGTGAGCATACCCAGCAGTATATAGTATAGTAAAAATTCCCAGAACACTGGCACAAGGTGAGCATACCTAGCATTATATAGTATAGTAAACATTCCATGGACACTTGCACAAGGTAAGCATACTCCACAGTATATAATATAGTAAACATTCCATGGACACTGACACAAGGTAAGCATACCCAGCACTATATAGTATAGTAAACATTCCATGGACACTGACACAAGGTAAGCATACCCAGCACTATATAGTATAGTAAGCATTTCCAGGACACTGGCACAAGGTAAGCATACCCAGCAGTATATAGCATAGTAAACATCCCATGGACACTGGCACAAGATAAGCATACCCAGCAGTATATAGTATAGTAAACATTCCAAGAACACTGGCACAAGGTGAGCATACCCAGCAGTATATAGTATAGTAAACATTCCATGGACACTGGTACAAGGTGAGCATACCTAGCAGTATATAGTATAGTAAACATTCCAAGAACACTGGCAGAAGGTGAGCATACCTAGCATTATATAGTATAGTAAACATTCCATGGACACTGGCACAGGGTGAGCATACCCAGCAGTATATAGCATAGTAAACATTCCATGGACACTGCCACAAGGTAAGCATACCCAGTAGTATAAAGTATAGTAAACATTCCCAGATCACTGGCACAAGGTGAGCATACATAGCATTATATAGTATAGTAAACATCCCCAGAACACTGGCACAAGGTGAGCATACCTAGCAGTATATAGTATAGTAAACATTCCATTGACTCTGGCACAAGGTAAGCATACCCAGCAGTATATAGTATAGTAAACATTCCATGGACACTGGCACAAGGTGAGCATACCTAGCAGTATATAGTATAGTAAACATTCCATGGACACTGGCACAAGGTGAGCATACCCAGCAGTATATAGTATAGTAAACATTCCCTCGACACTGGCACAAGGTAAGCATACCCAGAAGTATATAACATGGTAAACATTCCCAGGACACTGGCGCACAAGTGCACTGGCGCAAGGTGAGCATACCCATCAGTATATAGTATACTATAACAAACATTCCCTCGACACTGGCAAAAAGTAAGCATACCCAGTAGTATATAGTATAGTAAACATTCCCAGGACACTGGCACAAGGTGAGCATACCCAGCAGTATGTAGTATAGTAAACATTCCCCAAACATTGGCACAAGGTAAGCATACTCCACAGTATATAATATAGTAAACATTCCATGGACACTGGCACAAGGTGGGCATACCTGTATATAGCATAGTAAACATTGCCCAGACACTGGCGCAAGGCAAGCATACCCAGTAGTATATAGTAAAGTAAACATTTGATTTTCTCAGAACATTGGCACAATTTAAGCATACCCAGTAGTATATAGTATAGTAAGCATTTGATTTTCTCAGGACACTGACACAAGTTAAACATACCCAGTACTATATAGTATATTCCACATTTGATTTTCTCAGGACACTGGCATAGGTTAAGCATACTATCTAATAAAGAGGGTATTTTTCTTATCATAGAACTACTAGGGACAGTTTGTATTCTGTTCCTAAAGTCCCTTTCAGTTCCTTTAAATAATGGGAAAATGAAGCTGGCAAGTTTATTTGCCTAAAATAACTTTAGAAAATTTGGTTGAACATTCTTAATGATCATAGGTGACCTCTCATAGTCAGAAACATGATTTTTAAAGTAGCATCTTAAAAACATTAAGTTTTGGGTTTTTCCCATTTTTAGGGTAGTCAGTTAATTGCAAGTTAAAAGTCGCATTTGTACATGCAGTCTACTCGAATGAAACTATGCTAAACTATGCTAAGAATTGTCAATTTTTTTGGGTTGTAATTGCAAAATTATTAGATTTTTACTAAGAGTGGTTTGCTTTGGCATTAAGAAGTCAATTGTGATAGATATTTTGACATGTAGTGTGAAATTTTGAAGATGTGTATATTAGGATGGGTAACTAATGCCTGAAGTGCTTTATATGGATTTTATGCTTGAGTTGCTTATTGGGTATCTTAAGTCCTGGAAGTCATAGCGCATGCAAGTCATAAGTTTATTGGAAATTTTATCATGGGTAAATCCTATTGACATTTTCTGGACCCCATATCAGAATGTTGTATTTTGTGTCTAGGCAACTATTCCTATGCAATAATTGTCTGTTTAAAGGCAAATATTTCTGTGCAATCATTGCTACAGGCAACCACTTCTGAGAGTGGTACATGAGGGTACCACACACTGACATATGAGAAGTAAAATGTCATTTCAAGTGGAATAAAAAATTAGAATTTGACTTGCATTTTGCATGTTGATCAAGTTACATGAAACACCACATATAATGACCCCTAAGCACAACAACACTTGAAATAAAAGGCGGTAAAACATTGCATGAAATATTACACTGTACCACCCCTAATTCTGTTTGGTGATTGTTAGGGTGTAAGTATATATATATTTTCTGTTTCTTGGAAACTGTATATCTGTGTAATGATTGCAAAGGTGTATTTCTGATTCTAGGCAACTGTATTTCTGTGTAATGATTGTATGAAAGATGATGACTCATCATGGAGTGTTAAACAGAGGAATATAGAGGACATGGATGGATGGATGGTGACAAATCTGACAGATAAACAATTCTCAATTACAGAAATCATGGTTCCTACCTGTAGTTATAGGATGGGCGTTTACAATATAGGTTATGGTGTTGCTATTATAAGTAAGTCAGATAATGAGTGGTTACTCTGTGTTTTTATCCCAGGTCCCAAAGTAGAAGGGGATAAATGTTATACACTTCGGCTCAGGACGATTTTGTCAAATCCACTTGTCTACGGTGGGAGTGGGCAAAACTTTAAAAAAAGAAGTGCCCTGTAAAAACTCTTTTAGGTTGACAAGTCATTTCTGTTGTAACAGGATCAAAATGTAGAAGACATAGCTTGGTCAAATGATTTAAGCTATAATATTAGTATAATTTACAAAAATTTCAGGTTATATATGAGTGGGCAAGAGTGGACTCCCAGGGTGTCAAGTGGATTTGACACATTTTTTCACCCTCTAATTAAATATATGAAATAGAGAATCTTACATTGTTAACAAATGAAAATCCTGTTACAATATTTAAACATCAAAATTTGAGCTGATAGAAGTTGAAGGTTTAACTATTAAGATTGTATAAACTTGATCATCAGTGGTTAACAACGCTAGATTTTGCTGTTCCTTTTCTTTAAAGAATAAATTTTTACAAGTTAGAACTCAGGTGAACAGTGACATCGTCATTCAGAGTTCCATTAACTGCACATAGCATTGATAATCATCGCATGGTGGCATATAATCACATTTTTTTAAAACAGTTGAAAGGCATGAAAGATGCTTGATGTCAGAGAAATATTTTTTGGTGGCACATTTGATATAGAAATACATGCAATAATTTACCTGTAGACACACCATAACTGTCTGAGAAAAAAATCTTTTCAAGGCAACTGTTAAAGATTATTTTTTAAATTTGTGTTTTTCAGGAAAAAATGGTGAATTAATGTATACAGTATTATGGACTCCAGAAAGATATAAAATGTTGTATGGATATTTAGTGGTACTTGTTATATGTTTTATGGTCTGGTTTGGATCCAGATTTAGAAGAAGATCATGAAAAAATATCTTACAACAAATGTTAATATTTATATAAATTAATATAAAAAAACCAGTTTTGTAATTAAAAAAAAGTCATGACAATTTTAAATTTAATTTAAAAGAAAAATAGCAGAATGTGTCTTTATGCATAAGTATATACATGTATCAAATTTGAAAATTAACCGTTAAGACATATCTAAATACAGTTTATTTCCAAAAACAGATTATTGAAGTATTGTCTGATAATTATGCAATTGTTACAATAGAAGTTTATACAAATGAACAAATTAAAGTTGAATTAGGGTATGGTTCTGTTGTTAAATTAAAGTCAGAAAGTGCTTATTGGGACATTTTTGCTAAAAGGGGAAATGGTAAATTCATGGTTTAACATGCCTTATTTGAATGTTACAAATTTTTTTAGAATGGAACTTTTTATCCATTTTTAATAAACAGAGTAGATTAACTAGTCATAAGTAAGCCTTTTATAATGTTTTATTGATCTGACAACCAGTCATGGAAAGGCTGGCCTAGTGTGTTCTCTTACTATGTCTTGTTGTGCAAGTTTATTTAATATATTTTGAAACATGTTGTGTAATTGAAAATAATTTTTAAAATGTTGATTAAATTTTAATTTTTTTTTTCTACTACATTTGTAAATTGTGGAGCTATATATGATCATTCCCAGGAAAATTTTAGTCACTCAACCATATTCCCATGTCTCTTGGATCATTTGGATCAGTTCTATACAAAACACCAGAAGGTAGGTTCAAGCAACATAGTGCCTTCCTAATATCATTTTCATTATAATGTTGAATTGATAAATCATTGCAATAAACAGGTTCAATTGAAACCAGTCTTTTAAGGCGATGAACTCTTATTGTAAAATTCACAAAAAATCTTCAAATTCAGGGTTCAAACTAAGCTTTTTTTTATTAAAAACTAACACTAAACCATTCATGGTTTACAATTTTTTGGATTTATTCTTCTTCTTATATTGGTGGGTTCTTTTTTTTTTTGCAAATAATGCTTATTTCTTTACAATGTTCAGGTACATTTGGGATTTCGCATGCACATAATTTTGCAAAAAATCTGTGACTTTGAAGAAATTGAAAATAAATACACCACAAATATTACTACTCTTACAGTAATTGACTGTTAAAATGCATATATAAACAACTGTCATAGAAAGATCATATAAATAAATATTGCTCAAACCAAGGATTATCATCAGGGTTTGTAAAGGTTTTTCAAATTGTAGTTTTGCTTGAGATTTTAAAGTGGGAACAAAATATTTTTTAAACTTTAAATCAGACCTGTGATTAAGACAAAAAGTGAACAAAATAATCCAACATATATATGGATACATCTCAAATAGTTGAAAATTTTATGTGATAATAATAAAAACATTCCAAGTGCTGTATTTTTAACAAAGTATATTTTTATAGCACATTATATTTTTATAGTTAAACATTTGCATATGAATGAATTGTAATTTATCCAGTTGTAAATATTTTTGTTTTGTAAAGTATTGTGATTAAGTCATAAATGAAACGATATGGGATAAATGCTGGAAACACCACAATCCATTTCATATTTACATTTTTGTAAAATCTGTTATAAATTGATCTGTGTACAAAGTGATTAATCTTTATCAGGTATGCTTATGGTCAGAACATTGGAAGTCCAAATTATATTTGCAATTGTTTAAATTTAGAATTTCCAGACAATTGGAAAAATAATGCTCAATGCGTAAATAAAAAAAATGGACCGATTCCGAAATTAAGCTGGTCCTTGTAAAATGCATTGCCTAATCTCAGCATCTCATAAATGATGTCGTGACCAATGAAATTCAAGCAGAACAATTTTGTTCCCAGAATTTCACATTTCTGAACAGGAACATTGTTTACAGATTTTTAAACTGTTTTTCTTAGGTCCAAGGTCGAACTGTACAATGAAAAGAAAAATGGACATTTTCTTTCCAACACATATTCCAAAATGGAAACAATAAAGCATACATGACATTTTCTTCACATGACAAAACCCATTCCATTTTTAAAGCACTTTTAGCACAATTCTTTCATTGTAAATAAAAATGGTAAGTAAATGCAATTATATTTTTTCAATATGGAACATTTTAAAATATTTGTTTTTCTTTTTGTTTTTCCATTCAAAATGATTTCAAGAATAAAAAAAAATGAAACATAGAAATATTTTCCATATTTCTCCTTCCAAAAGCCGTTATGTTATCAAAGTAGACCAATTAGGAATAATGTATGTCTTAAAAGTAGATGAATGGGAATAGACCAGCTACAAATTTTAAAATAGTAGAGTAATTGGGAGTTGATAACTGTGATGTTACCTTGGTACTCGGTAGTTGGCTCTGATGAATAATTAATTGTTGTCACTCCTGTGGCACCCGTTAAGTTATTTGACATTTAAATTAGATTGGTTCCCTGTTCAAGTAGATTAAGCTAATTACATTACTTTTTGTCCAACAGACCCAAAATTTTAATTCCTTGATTCATTGACTGTATTTAAAACAAACATTTTAGAGTTATATATTTTTAAACAGTGCCCATTTAATTATTTTGTCAGATCAAGGGTGTTTTAAAGTTTATATCTCAAATATAAGCAAACTGAACAATCATTTATTTATTTATTTTTTCTTATCAAGACATATTTGTAAACCTTGATATTTGGAAACTAAACATCAGGCCTCTATTATCAGTATGAACAACTGTTGTTAGGAATTACCACTAGAGATTCATTTAATTTGGTATTTGATATATTCAACAATGTGACTTAAGGGGGGGGTTACCATACACTTAAGGGAAATAACCCTGTAAAAGTCATCTAAATGTTTTAATTATTTATCATTTTATATTAAAATAAATGCATCTCAGTGATCAGAATTTTTGATGATGAAATTATTATATATCTATTGAAATAATACCAGAGAAATGTGTCGTTCAAATTGAAATTTAATGTTTTTCTTCTTTTATCAAAGTAGATGTCAAAACAAAATTTAAAGAAAATTAAACAAGTGGAATTTATTTTCTAATGGTGTAATGGTGTGGGTACCCCCTTAATTTAATATGTTTGAGGCATCATGTAATGGTATGAGGTTTGTTATTAAAGTACAAAGGAACAACATTGACAACAGAGTATGTATACTTTACATATTTTTGTACTTGCATACCTTTTTACATTCCACAAAAGATGTCACTTCCAAATAGACTTCTTCCATTATTTAGTACATAAAACAATCACTGATCATTGTGCTTTGTATGTTCCCACTGGTAGGCAGTATTATCATTTAGTTTGTACTGTATCCTGTTGGTCTACATTCTGTACTTTAATTGGGTCAGAAACTGAAGATTTAACTTATTGGTCCTTCTCTCTTGATTAATGACTCTTGAATACCATAAACAAAATGTAAGAATCTATACTTTCTCTTGTCCATGTTTAAAGTTGAAGGCATTTTTTTTTCACAGAAAAATTCTTTTCAGTTGCAATAATTGTAGGAAAATAATTCAGTGCATAACGTTAATTCAGTTAACTTGTGGAATATATATTTCTTAAATTCCTTATTCATCTAAATGCTACTATTCATTTAGATAAATTTTAAGAAACCCACATGACTCCTAAAATTTGTATTGTTTAACTTATCCCAAATTTTGTAAAGGGGATCTGTGTTTCCAAATGTATCATAAGAAAAGGTTCTCCATTTTTAACTTATGAAAAGATATTTTTTTGCTCTCAGCAAGTGTCACTTTCAAATTTTTAATTTGTAACTAAATGTTCCAGTAAGTTGAAGTGGAAATAAGGTATTGTGGTAAAAACTGGATTTGATTTGTCTATTTTATATTAAAATATTAACTTTTTTGACTGACTGCTAGGCACTGGGGTCATTAAGTTTTAACCCAATACATACATCCAGAAAACAGTTTATAACCAATGACTTTTGTCAACCTCAATCTCAACCTCAATTGAATGATTTAAAAATTTGGATAAGATGTTGTCCAAAAAATACAGACAAAGTTCCAATATAGCCTGTTTCACTTTTGTTGTTCCAGAGTTATGCCCCTTGGAATAGTAGTATTTCATTAAATTTGAGGTTTCTGATCAATAACTATTGTTAACATCAATAAATAGATTTGAAATTTGGTGAAAAATAAATACAAACTGAGTCGGCATTTGAAATATTTGACTTTTTTGTCATTCTAGAGAAGAGCTTCAAATAGATTTTTTGTCCCATGGCCATTGTAGGAGGGGATAGAGTTGTTGGGGTATTTAACCTTTTGTGGGAGCATCTGTGTCCTATGGACACATTCTGTTCTATGTATTTTTACATGAAACATAAGGTAATAAAGTGTATTCTTACATGTACATTTTATAAATTCATACTAATATTGCTCATATGTGATTTTATTACATGGTGGGAAATATTGCTTTCTTGTCTGTTGTGCTATGTGAGCCTTTGTTATCACTTGTCATCTGTCAACTGGGAATAAGGACAGACAACAAGTGATGTTGTTATCATATCCACAATCAGTTGTACCTAATATGATTTCTTTGACTTTTTATTGTGTTTATTGATTAAAAATTACATTTTTTTTTGCTCTTGTACTAGTATAAATACAAGGTCCTGTGCAGTGATATGTGTCATCTTTTTTTCATGGGGTTTTCCAGTATGATAGAACAGAAATCAAAATTGAATATTGAAAATTCACCCAGTAACTTTTGAATGTTTTATATTTTTCATACCTGGTTTAGTTTTCCTTTTACTAAAGTCAAAAATTGTGATTTTTGTCTCACCTGTGACTTTTAGTTCTGAAAGCCAGACAAAGATAGTGCTCCATGGCAGCAGTGGCATAAACTTTATATCTCTGAATCTGTTTGACCCTGGTTAACCAAATTTGGTATGCCGACCAGTCATTCATCATTTGACCTTGACCTCATTTTCATGGTTCAATAAATTTTTAATAAAATTTGAAAATCTGCTTTACATTCAAGTAAAATTATCAACAACTTTGATATACCTAGGCCCACCATATTTAGTCTATAGTTAGGTATTGGTGAGTACATGGCAGTTTGCTATATGTCATCTGACCTTGACCTTATTTTCATGGTTGAGTGACTTTCTAATATTTTTACACTCAAGTTCATTTCTCAACACGCTGCCTAAGTAGAGTAATTTCTCCCCACATTACAGAAGGTCATGGGTTTGATTCGAGGTCTTGTTTTACATTTCTGGGTCAAATGGGCATGCAGCACCATAGTTCCTAAAAAGGGCCTGCATGAAAAAAAATATATGCAGTGGTAGATATTGCATCATACAGGTAAAAGTAACATGTTTGGGCTTAATTGAAAGCTGAGAAGGTATATTTCACAGAAATGAAAACCATTTATTCCCTGTGAATATGAATTTAAGGTCATAAACTGAGTGATATGGTCTGAGAAATTCCCTTTTTAAAAAAGGTGAACACATGGGTAAAAAATTTTTTATTCATGCAAATTTAGCAAAAAATTTCAACGATCTGATGATCGTACCATTTCTGCATTAGATTGAAAATCTATGGAACAAATGCTTTGCAGTGATGTATAACATGTGCAGAACTTTACACCAATGTTCAGACCAAAACTCTGAAAAATGGCCAAAATGCTGAAATTTACATAGGATTGCAATATGACGTCAAAACTGTAGAACGATACCCAAAGACTTTAAAATTGGTATTTGCTGCTTCTCGCTAAGCATGCAGTATTTAGGAGTAAGTGCAAAGACTGTTTGGCCCAGTCAGAATAATGTGTTTGAGTAAAATGACATGTCTTCCTACCGACCTTTTCTTTTTATTAGCTAGCACTGGCTCAGCTTGTTGTTCTAGTATAAAGCCGGTTTCATTCCTCATTAATATTTTCTCATCTTGAATATGCATAAAATATTTGCCGCTGAATGTTAAGCACCATTCAATCAATCAATCATTTCTCAACAACTCTCATACCTAGACTAATTATATAAGTCTGAAGTAAGATCTTCATGGGTACTTATCTGTCTTCTATATGCCATTTGACAATGACCTTATTTTCATGGATGAGTGACTGTAAATTTTGCGACATTTTTTCACATTCAAATCCATTTCTCAAAAAACTGTTGTACCTAGACCCACGATATTTTGTCTGTAGTTAGATCTTGGTGACTTCTTGCCAGTCTGCTGAATATCAGTTGACCATGACATCATTTTTATGGTTGAGTGACTTTGTAAATTTTTGACATTGAAGTCCATTTCTCAACAATTATTTACCTAGACACACCATATTTGATATGTATTTAGATCTTAATGTTTGTTATATACCATCTGGCCTTGACCTTATTTTCATGGTAGATTGTCTTTGTATTTTTCGCACATGTTGTCAAAAGTTGACTTGATAATTAAAAATACAATTTGTTATGTATAGGGCAAAACTTGTCTAATTGACCTGATTGACGGGTCAACTTTTTGTTTCGCGTCAGTTCACATTTGTATAGTTAGAAATTCCAAGTTACAGTCAAGAAGTTTCTGTGTCCACACTTGTTAATGTTTCTTTATTTCAGTATATTTGCTCCGCAAATATAGATTTATCAAAGTAATTAAATCACCTAACAGCATGAAAAACATAACTTACGCAGTGGACCATCAATGGGTCATATATCGTTAGTTTCAGATGAGAAGAAATTTGAACAAGTTTTCCATATAGTTCAATGTTAAAACTAAGGCCAGCTGTGACAGCCATTGACCCTTTGATTGGCAATTAAAGTATAACTTTTGTCGAGGAACACTAATGAACACCCTCACAACAAATCAATTTTATCAGCCTGGCAGTTTCTGACAATTATTCTTTGGAATTTCGAGTCAATCAGAATATTGAGAACCTCTGATTTTGTTTTGAACACATCACACCTCCCCCAAACAAATCTAACCCTAATCTTTCCACCAGAAATCCTTGTTAATATGGTGGCCTTGTTTTCAACCTGGCCTTATCGTTTATTTCTAGATGTTTAGTCGAAGGATGAAACGGACCTTTCAATTATTTTCCTGGAAATTTCTGGAAAAACACATTTGGTTTTCGCCTCTCTGTGCTTGGTGATAGTTTATTTTCTTATCGACCCTTAACACAAATTCTCGATCCGTCGTTTTTTTTCACAAAGAGTAAGAACTTGTTCCTCAGTTTTGCCCTCTTCTGGATTAAAAAATTATACACGTGTTCTTACAACAGGCGAAACGTTCAGGGATCTGCCAAATACGGACATTTTCACACCCTCAATTTTAACAACTAATTAATCAGTAGTTTAGTTGGATTCTTCGCAAGAACGGCTTGATTCCCCCGCAGTACGTTTATTATGAAAATTTGCGCAAATTAAAATTAGAGAGGTGTAGACATAGTAATGCTGGGCACTTTCAAGTGCTAGACACAATGATGAGGTTGGCATACTAATCGTAAAATGTTTCCCGCTATTATTTATTTCATTTGAATATTATTGCATTTTATCAGTGTGTTAGGATCTCTTACTGTCTGCTTGGGTGTGGATATTTGCCCATTATTGAAGACAACCAACGTTTTGGATGGTAGTCTCATAGACAATCCAACCACGTCTCCTTTTTCTATATTGTACACTTTATTTGTACAATTTCACTCTTTTCTGATTTTTTCAAAACAAATTGCCCATTTTAAAGTTTGTTCAAAGATTTGCGTACTTTATATTCCGTAGTTATGGGGTTAATGAATTCGACTCTTGAACACAAAATTATAGATACAGAATTTTATGTGTTATTTTACAGAAAATGTACGAATGTCACGGACATCTTGGTGTCAGTATTAACATATTTCTTAAAACAAACTTCTTTCCATTTAAATATATTGTTGTTAGGGTTAAATGTGTGTCATTCTATAGGTAATGGTTTACTTAAATCTTTAAAATAGCTCAAATACTATCTATTAGCTAATCTTTCAGGGGATTCACACTTCTATAACAACTATTTCGTCCAACCCCTTTAAGTTGAAAACTTCCTACAAGATCGATAAGAACAAATTTTGACATTCATTATAAAGTGAAGAAAAATGTGACAATTTTACACTAATTTTATTCTTGAATCAAACAATATATGGATTAAATACTTGTATATTACCCGGTATTCATCGCTAATAGTTAGGTATTAATCAACCAACTATTGACTATTTAGTATTAAGCCGGTGTGGGGCGTCCTTAGTTACCAAGGTACGGTAACTCGACCGTGTTTTCGTTTTAAAGACAAAACCAAAGAGGGACGAAAATTTTCTAAAGTTTTCGACAATTTTTGGATTACTTCAACGGATTTTTATAAAACAGGTAAGCATTTAAAACCTTTGTGTGTACGTGTTTTATTGTAAAAAATATTGTTCATTTTGATTTGTGTTAAATATTGACTTTAAAATGAATTGAATGTGACACTAAATTATATTTTAAACTTCGTTTCACAAAAATAATTACATGGGCTGTTGTGTTTGAAAAAAAGTTGTACATGATAGACGTTTGATTGACTTGTATTACGTACGAGTTTCATATATTCTATTATTTTCATCTCCAAAGTACACACATGTATTATCGTTTTGTAAAAGAGTTTGAAGAATTCAAATGGGACAAACAGAAAGGAAAAACTATGGGCAAACATTTTTATATAACAGACAAAACACAACATAGAATGTAACAGCGGCTTATTCTTGTGCCCGGGCAAACCAAGCATACAAAACACCACCAAACACAAAATGAGACGGCAGCCAATATATAGGACTATCAGAATACACAATATGAAACAGACTCTCAGAAAACAAAATACCACATAATATGAAACAGTGATTCATGTGTTCCAGACTACAAAGCAAACAATGACACAGTGGTTTATTCATATTATTGAGACTGGTCTGTTAATGACATAGCCACAGACAATTTGAAATACTAGATTTAAGTGCTCATATTTTTTGTAATTTACATAAATAAATCAAACGGTTCTATTTTAAAGTCCGCTAAATTCAAATG
>JAULBM010000029.1:662240-674408 GCA_032357055.1 Geukensia granosissima | reverse complement strand
TTCATTTAGTGCAATTCTTAAATATAGAAACTAAAAAATAAAATAAAATATTTGGACCTGGACTTAAAAGAATTCCTTTTTTTCATATCTTATTAAGCACCATTGATTTTAATTTTTTCAGCATCTGAGAACTTAATAAGAGGATTGTGGTGTGTTTTTTTCATCTTAGAATATTAGAATAAAAGAACAATATAGATAGAAATTATATCTGACAGAAAACTTATGACAAAATTGAAATTAGCAATATAAAATGAAGTCGGTGAAGAAAAAATACACAACAATAACAAAAAACAAAAGGCACACTAACCAGGAACAAAATCAAATCATAATTGAAAATAATTAAAAATTAAAAAAAATATTACCAGTAATTACTTAACCATGCATATGAAATGATATAATTCTTAACCAAAAAAAATATAAGAAAGTCCAATGGGACTAAGTGGTCTAAATTTTCCAACTAAGGCAATATCAAGTTAATATTTTTGATTTTCATCCACCTCAACACAAAATCATGGGCCTATGGTATAATTTTCATTTTATTTTTTTTTCAACCATGTAAATTATGATTGGTCCACCATTTAAAATGAATATTTATGTCTAATTGGATCTCGGAACTTAAAACTTGCATGACAATTAGTTTCCTGGAATGAAAATGAAAAATTGGTAGCTTTTTAGAGATGGAACAAGTGTTAGAGATGGAACAAGTGTTAGAGACGGGACAAGTGGAGTATAAAATTCTAAAATTAGCTTGAACTGACCAAAATTTGATTTTATACCTGGGTTAAATGCTGCTAACTAAGTTTTGGGGTATTTTGGAATTACCCTGTCTGTCCATCATTCTGTCCACATACAGTGAAACCTGTCTTAATCGAACACCATTGTGACTGAAGAATTTGTTTGGTTTACACAGGTGTTCAGATTGGACAGGTTATGTCTGCAAAGATTTTTTAAGGTTGAGACTACAACTGATGTTTGGTTTACACAGGTTTTTGGTTTTCTCAGGGTTCGGTTTGAACAGGGTTCACTGTACATTGTAAGTGCATCTACCCCTAAACCGTTCAATGGATTTCAATTTAACTTTCCATCAACATTTGACACAATGTGTAGCTCTGCTAGACAATAGGCAAAATAGAAAAAAGTAGAGGTTGACACCCTCTCTGAATGGGTCAAGGCTTTCAGATCAAACAGACAGGTGCATGCAGACAAACAATCTCAACATTGATGTAAAAAATAATCAAAAGATGTTTTTGTATTGCATGTGATCTGAGTTTTAGGAACTTTCTGAGCTAAATTAAAAGGCCATATTTCTGGTTTTAAGTGAAAATTATTTTCCTTTATGAATAATTAATCAACCTTGAAGGTCTCATGATAGCATAATGTGTGAAAACGTTTTTCTTGGAGTTTGCTTTAGATAATTAATGGTTGTTAATGGCCTACTTTCAATAATTAGATTTAAAATACTCTTTACTTTTTAATTGTTATTAGGAAATTTTATTATCTGTTGCTACAATGTTAAATGCAGGTAATAATGTATGGGAAGTACATTTATCTCCATATAATGAATGGAGGATTTAGGGAGAATTTAAAACCAAAATCAGTTTAATCTACAATGGCCAAATGTGCCACGCATGAATTCATGCATAAAATTGTTAGCATCATTTATACAAGAAATATTTTGACAGATAAAAGATGAAATTTAAAAGCTGTTGTTGAATTGTGTTCTGTAAATAAAGTAGTATGTCTGTCTGTCTGTCTGTCTGTCAGTTTTCATCAAAGATTTTTCGGCTTGTTGTTTTGATATTTTGTTCAATGCATTGTCAGGGTGAGTTGTACCCTGTTTCCCCTTTCAGGTTGACATTTTTCTACATCCTGTTTGCCTAGACATTTGATTGAATTTCCGAGCTGTAAAAAGTTCTTCAAAGATTTCTTGGATTGTCTATGTTCAATATATTTGAAGCATAATCAGGGCGTGATGTACCCTTTTTCTCCTTTTTAGGTCCATCACATTTCTACTTCCTGTTTGCCGGAGCAGGGGCATCTGTGTCTAATTTTCTCTATTTTTAAATTTTTTTAAAGTATGTTGAAGTTAATCTATGGAAACATATGTATAAATTACATTTAAATTTTTTTTATTTAGACCCATGTGTCACCTTAAAGTACATGTATTGATTTTGAACTTTGCTATAATTCATTTTACTTTGATGTGAAAACTAGTCTGACAACTTACAGGAACTACAGACACAAGAGACCATATATGACGAAATATGACGAATTTATTGTCCTGTTCAGTTGGAAAATTATACTAATCTATAATTCAGTGTTAATTGTTTCCTAATTGTTTGGTATCAGGAGGGTTAAATTCAAGAATCAAAAGGCTTTTTCTATAATAGTTGTTAAGGTTTTTGTGCAACCGGCAATGTTCAATGTGTACATGACGTACACAAGTTCGAGGCCATTTATTGTTTTATGTTTATTATATAATGAACGCTCACAGGTGCTGCTATCAATATTACATAATGGCTCAAAACTAAGAGGCATATAGAATAATTGTTTATGATGCATTATACTTAGTAAGAGGTGAAAACTTGACAGAAGTTGTAAACAATGCACCCTCTCTGGTAAAAAATCATGGAAACAAACTTTGTTTGCAAACAATTAATGGCCCTAAAATAATTTCAACCGGTTCTTTAAAAAAATATTTTGTATTCTGTTTATGGGTTTTATTGTCCCAGAAACGAATGTTTGGGGGAATATAGTAATCACCATTTTTGTTTGTCTGTCTGTCTGTCTGTCTGTCCTGTCCACATACCTTGCACAACTCCACATAAACCATTTGGCTGAATTCAGTAAAACTTTACATGAACATTAGACATAATGTGAAGATATGCTCATAGAAAGGAAATTCATCTCAGTTCATTCCAAGGGCAGATAATCCATGGGGGTATCTTTTGTGAGTTTTGCCCCCTGTATGTCTTGTTTTACATTTCAAAAATATCTTTAACAGCTGCATATTATTCAAATTCAGTATTGATAGATACTATAGTAACTTGTTTTTTTTTTCTTAAGACTGAAAAAATTTTGAAAAAAACCAACATAGTTAGATTCAATTAAAACTGACAATTTTATAAAATTATTATTCTTTCTCTATTTTCAGGTAATTAGTTTAGAAAGCTGGGTGAATATTATGTATTATGTACAAGATGCTCATTCCTTTTGGGACTGGTCTTATTTTGTAGCTTTAATTGTGGTAGGTATTGTTGAAGGAGAACAACTTAAACTTTATTTAAACAATGTTTTACAGAAATTTGCTGCATTTGCTAAAATTCTAAAACTCTGAAAATACAGAAAGGTCTTGATAAGTAATGCATTTTGTAGTTGTTCCTGCGGTCGGATTTGGCTTCCCTTTTCGATTTGTTTGGATTTGAGTGCTTCTTTTGCTTTATTTCAATCTTTGACTTCCTATATTTTGGCTCTAATGCTACTGATGAGATGTTACTCTTTAAAATGTTCATATAGCATACCTAAATTTTCCATATTTATTTAATTAACAATGGTAATTTTATATTTTTAAAGTAAAGTTGAACTTTGCACTGTAAAAGAGTAGTTGAACTTAGCACTGTAAAAGTGTAGGTGAACTTTTCACTGTATCTCCCACGGAACAAATTTGGATTTCTTGTTTTATGGTGTTTTAAAATAATAAATGCTCTAAAATATGCAAATAATATATAAAAATGGGATTATATTTGCAAAGCGTTACTTAATTCTGTATTCATAAAAACTTTCACCAATTTTTAACATTTCCATGTTGTGGAATAATTTGTAGAAAACAAATCACATGGGTATTAAAAGATAAAAAGATGCAAAAAGATAAAAAGTCCTTTATAATGAGAAAAAACCTTGTCACAATTATGGCAAAACAAATGTGTGCAGAATACATATGACAGACTGAAAAAATGTAAATCGTGGCATTTAAGAAAATATTTTGTTTATCAAAATTCAGTTAACTGATTCATTACAAAGCAAATAATAAAGAAATGATCAACCGTGATTTACTGACTATCTCAAAAGGATTTTCTCTGGTGATAAAATGCAAATTGAGTAAAAAGATGTAATTTTTACTTGAACTCAAACAGTTAAGTATTAACAAATTAATTGAATTTTGTAGAAAAGAAATTGGTCAAAGAATATTGGCATAACTAGGATTTATATCGCTGTCATTGTATTTGAATTAAAGCAAATTTATTGGGATTGACTGCTTTTGTTAAGTTATATAAGATGAAAAATATGTTTTATGATTGACTTGTAACAAATGCTTTCATCAGTTTCAATACAAATTATCTTTTTGTGTGCTGTACTTTTCAGATTGGTTCATTTTTTATGATAAATTTATGCCTAGTTGTGATAGCGACACAGTTCTCAGAGACGAAAAAAAGAGAAACAGAACGAATGATGCAAGAGCGGAAACGTTTTCAGTCCTCGAGTACTTTGGCCAGTAATTCAGAACCTGGAGGATGTTATGCAGAAATTTTAAAATATCTTGCACATTTAATGCGAAGAGCAAAACGAAAAATTCTTAAAGTGTACTATGATGCAAGGGGAAAGACTCATCCACGCCATAAAATTAAACCACAGTTGGCATTGGGTGGAAAACGGAAGCAGAGTAAAGGTAGTGAGACCGCACAGCACGCATGTAACAGCTGTTCACACAGATATTTTTATCAATTTATTAACAATCAGAATGAATCACGCCATATAAGTCGTCGCAATAGTAGTCCTGTAGCCCCCCGCGCTTCACCAGAGATGAGTGACCTAGATTCTATATCATCGCCACGTTGTACTAACTTTCTAACAGTTCCAAGCTTTAACAGCATGAATCCCTCGTCAGAGTCTATTAACACGCTCGCTTTTTCTGCTACAGATGCACTGTCACCTACTTTGCTCAAGCCTCGTATATCATCGCCATATCATTTAGCACCGCCGCATGGCAGCATTAGTAGAACTCCCTCATTAAATAGTGAATGTAGTAAGAAATTGCCGTGTGTGCCTGAGTTGCTAGTTATTCCTACCCCTCGGAGTACACCATTACACCACAGTTCAAGTAACACCAAGAACCATAATAATCACACTTATAAGGGTAAGTCTTCTGTTAAATTTGAAAATAAATTTTTTTTATATAAATTTTATACTTGATTTCAAAGCTTTTTTTGCTAGGCATTAGTATTAGTGTATTTTAAGTATATTTGCACAAATTATATCTATATATTTATATTTGATGTTGTGGGGTTTTATGATGTTTAATTTTTTATATGTTGGATATTTGTTTGTTGATGAAAGCAGATATACCGATTGAAAATTTTGTATAGCTGTGTAAAATAAACATATGTTCAAAATGGTGTGGATGTTAAATGCATTGCTGAGGTTTTTATACTTGTGTTGTACGGTTGCAGTTTTTATCTTCAAAAACTTTCACAGTTTGTACTATTAAAATTTTTAAGTGGAACTGGTCATTAATTGGTATACTTACTAGATAGTTTGTTACTGCCCTTGAATAATTTTTTTATGTTTTTTTGCCTTTTGGAATATTAACTATTAAAGAAAAAGAGAAACTGTAAACTGCAGAAATGATAAGTAGGACGAGACCTACAAATCAGTCTTCATGAGTGGATTGTCCTTATAGGAATTATGGCACTTGAATGATTCTTTTGGAATTTTTTGCTATTTTTGTAAAAAATGTGTTATAAACAGAAACTGAAAACCAAATAAATGATCAGCAAAACCCTGTCTGATTTGTGATGCCAAATCATATGTGTGAAGTTAATTCTGCACTGCTCATATTAAGATCACAGGGTGCTTGAAATTTATGAAACCAGGGGCTGATATTTGAATAAACAAAATCTGGTATTCTTTCAAGTCCCGTTCAAAGTATATTTTTGTTTCGGTAGTTTTGATTTGCCCAAAATTAATAATTTTCTCCCCTATATTAAATGTCTTTTGATATCAAAATGTTGTTTTTTCAAAATAATTTTCTGTTCTTCTGCAATATCAGGAGTTCTCTCAACACGAGGAATACAGCACTAACATGACGACAAATTAAAAAAGATGTATGCTTAAACTTTTTGATTGTTTGGTCAGTACCTTTTGCACTTAAAATTATTTTATCACTAAGGGGGCAAAACATATGATGGATATAACAAATACACAAGGGCAGAGTACCAGTCAGCTTCGAGAAGATTTCCAGACTGCCGACATCATGACATGTTTTCTTATCAGATACAGACGTATAATGAACAAATAATTCATCTTAAATGGAAATGGCCACAATGATGTTTGATCATGAGATAACTGTCCAAATAACTCCATTATGAATGGAATTCTTTATTCACAACGGTGAAGTTTTTCTCAGGTCACAAAAGGGAGAATTATTCTTTAATGTCCATAAAAGTCTTTGATTTAAAAGTTAAAATACTGGTTGATTTTGGGAATGGTTATTGCAAAGCAAATTACAGCAAAATAGAGTCAAGCTATTATGATATGCAGAGTTAGAAGAAGACGACATTTGAACACTTCTTTTATAATTAATTTTAATGAAAGTGAGAAAATTGTTTGAAAAAGATAAATCTGTTAGGTGATACATTGTATCCCATGAGTTTTTATTGGCTTACGTATAATGTTGTATTGATTTCCATTAATGCACCAGTTCATCAAATTACAAGATGCGAGAACCCAGGATAATAAGTATATGTTCGTCTAAGCTGATTGTCCATAATAATTGAATAATTGCGTTTGCTGATAATAAACTCTTGCAGAAATTGAGGAGTGAAAGAAATTCTTTTATTGCATTCATTAGTTCTTAGCAAATTTCGTCAGAGAAATATAATTAATTATTGTACCTTTCTTTTTTCATCTTGGATTAAATATAACTCTGAAAAACTTCCACATTTTATAATCAAATAAAGATCAAAGAAAAAATGAAAGATTAGTCCTGGGTTTTTTTCCAGACCGCTCTAATTTGATTGGTTTCAGATAGTTAGTTCATGGTCATCAGAGTGTTTGTCTGCTGTAGATAATCATATTTATACAGATTAATACCAAGTGACACAGTCTAATCATTTTTCAGTAGTTCCAGCAACTGATTACTTTTCAATTGAGAAATCTTTCTATAGTTTTGGATTTTCTGGCCAGTGATTTCACTTTAGAATGAATTAATTTTCTCTTGATAATCCTAGAATAAGATAGCCATCAGAATCTTCATGTTGAGTTAGTTTTTTTTTATTCTCCTATTTTATCAGTGTGGTAAATTTATATTCTTCCACAAGGAGAAGACATTTTTGCATGTACTTAAGACTATAAATCTATGTGGACTATAATAGTTCTGAACTGCATTTTCCACATAGACTTGTAATAAAAAAAAGTCATTTAATTTAAAGAAAAAGTCATGTCTTATAGGAAAAAAATAAGGAACCTTTTTTTAATTTCTCTTAATTCATTGATTTCCACCAACTTTTTCTTTGATCTACAAAAAAGACTGTTTTGTTGAAAGGGAATTTTCAAGAAAACTTATTTTAGATTTATTTAATATTCTCTTCATATTAACTAAAGCAAATCTTATTATAGTGGACGGTTAATTTTGTACTAGCTGCAGATAGGGGTTTTGTTGAAATAGGATTGCCACAATTATGAAACCATATGTCATCTCCCAACTGGTTGTCATCTGTTTAAGGGTAAAGTAAAATTAAATATCAGTTAGATTCCCAAATTCATAAATTGTCCTGTGCATAAAATCTTCAAAAAATTGGATCATCCAAAATAAGTGTTTCACAGTGTAATACTTGATGATTCTATTTACCAGTACTGGCGGGGCCTGGGTAGACTAGTGGTCTAGAATTTAATTTATACTTACCTGTACAGATCACTGTAGCCTATCACCAATATGGCATGAATTCGTGTATGATTTTATACCTTAGAAAGTTGCATTTTACACTTGCATTGCTCATGATAAGGTTCGTCAGTTACCTTCCCATGATTCTCTCTTGGTACTCTGGCTTCCTCCACCAGTAAAACTGACCGCTGCGATGTGACTGAAATATTGTTGAAAGTGGCGTTATACCCCCAGTCAATCAAACAAACAATATTCAAGAAACATATTCTACCAATTTACCTTGCTGATTATGGTATTCCTTCTTGTGAGATAGTAAGATTTTCAAATTTTATTTTGCTCTGCAAGCCTAGGACTTTAAATTTGTTAAAATCAACTTACTCTAATGGTGAAATTAAAAAGGTTTTGGAAATTTTAACTTTGAGTGCCTCTTAGACAAACATTATAAACTTATTTTTATAAATATTTTGGTATCTTTAATCAAGAAGGATATTGCTGAGCAGTAAAAGCATTCAAAATACATGTAATAAACAAACTATAAGCAAACAAATTTCAACAACCTCAAAGCACATGAAAAGTACAATTCTGGAGCAAGGTTTCAGTCGACAACCATAGTTCTTTAAATTTAATCACTGAATTTTATTCACTTTTATACTTCAGTTTTATTTTATTTTCCAAACTTTGGCAAAAGAGACATCTATATCTGTTAACTTCGCAATATTTTGTTAAGTTAATCTGCTTAACTCAGCACTTTGTACTTTCTTGTTTTAACATGTTGGTAAGTAGGCTATTCTTTCAATGAATTCATTCAACATAAAATGTCCTTGAGTCTAGACTTGTTATAAGTTTAATTGACGTGAAGAGTCAAAGGTATCCTGATTTAGAATCAAAACCTTTTATAGATCTTATAAAGAAGCTATCATCCATACTCTTATACAAGCTTTAATGAAATCAAGAAAATAACTTCATAATGTTTTCATATTTCTTTGATCACTTCAAAGCTTGCACAAAAATCTTGGTCTTGTGAATGATTTATGTAGTTCTGATTATGTAATATTATAGTTTTGGTCATTCATTTATCTTTGCCCACATTTTAACTGTGGCCATTTGCAAATGTTTTTTACACAAACTCAACAAAGTTTGTGATACATGTAATAAAACTTCACCGACAAATCTCGAAGACCAGTTACATAATGAAACAAATGAATGACAGAATTAGAATCTCGTAACTTTGTTGAATTGCGGATATGATGTCAATTGCGGCTGAGATTGATTGACGAGAAAAATATCATGAATGTTGCATGATTAGAAATCAAATTGCCCCTGCTGAATTGACAATTTTTCACAGTGAAATAACCATGAATTTTAGTTTGTAGAAATTTTGGGATTATCTAACCAAGTCTCAAAACTCTAGGGTGACAGTTAAAATAATTAGCTGTGAAATATAGAAAATAGCTACTGGCAATTGTATATAGAATGACATGAATGGTTATAAATGTACACCCTGATAAATAGGTATTGCATATTATTCTCTGAGGTGGACTTTTAAATCTACATTGTTGAAATAAAACCAATGAATAATGGAAAGTCTGTTGTTTTGGGATATTTTATCAGTCATTTATTAATTGAGTTAAACTTTCATATTTAGAAGAATAGGACCTATGATATTACTGTATTACACCAGATTCATCACTGGGAGATTTACCATATTCCTTGATAAAGCGCCCCTTCCACTATGAGTGTGCCCTCACCTTCATTTTTTATGAATCTTATGCACCCTCTGAAAATCCCACTATTACAAAGCTTTATAAGTTAAAAGTAGAGAAAATTCTTAGAGAAAATGGCAATTTTCGGGACATTTTTAATGAAGGGGAGGGAGCTGGAATTCTCCATTACAAGCTATTCTAAACATGGAAACAGAAAATATTTGATAGAATTTTTTCAATTTGCCGATTCTAATAGCTCCCCTGTTTTTTTGAATTTTTTAAGCAATCTTGTCACTTAATACAAGGAATACAGTAACCCCAAAGGTCGCATTATATGCACCATAATATATAGGGACCAATAATTAGTATGTTTCACTCACACTGAAAATACAGCTAGGTTAGCTTCATTTTTATCTGAAGCTTGCTGCAATTAATTTCAGTTCATAAAAAAAGTTTATTTTAATAAAACAAATTTTTCTTTTTTAAAGATATTTGAACACAGGTTGTCTGTAAATGCCATAGCACCTTTGAGGAAAAATTGGTCCAATAAAAAACCAATACAACAGATCAAATATAAGTTATTGGTAAATTTAGAACTATTGCACCAAGTTTTGGTCTATAGGAAAGGTTACCATCAGACAGGAAGTGGAAGTGTTGGACAAGCATCTTGGCTATTCTACACAGACTGCTACTAGCTTGTTTTATTAACAATAAATAATCCTCAACGATGTTAAATACTTCTGGAATGTTGAAGTTATTTTGATTTCTAAATGAATTCAATGATCAAAAGCTGTAACTCTATGTCTATATATTTTCTGAAGGGAATCTGGTGCACCATTGATTGTGGTTAACCATGAAATTAAAAAAGGACCGAATTTATATGCATTTATATTATTTCCTCAGCAGGAAGGAATTGATTTAATTTTTTCTGCAGGTTAATTGAGTATTACAAAAGTCAATACTTAAGGCCGATCCATTCTGTTCTATTTTTAGGTATACCAGAAGATCTCTTAGATGTTATCGGAGACAAACAGATCTGTTACCTTGTCAACGATTACGACAAGCCATGTAATCATACATGTAACCATGTATCCCATGATGCATCAGATGCTGAAAAAGAGAAAGAAAAGGATTCAGAGAATGAGTTCAAAGATAAAAAATCCAAAAAGAGTAACAAAAGTAAGAAAGAAATAAAAAAAATTTCTGGATTCAAAATTTGTAGAGTTGACTGTTATAAGAAAACTGACCACATTCATATAAAAAATGGATCCGAAAGTACAACTTTTGATATTATTAGTAAGCTGTAGATAAAATGTTTTAACTTGAATGAAAAGCTGAAATCAATTTATACTAAAAGTAGTTACTGGTAACCTTCATTTCCATAAAAGGCATTAGATGCTTTTCAGTCACGTTTGCTCATTTTGAAATGTCCTGATTTGTCACCATCAGATGACACTGTTTCAGAAACGATCAAATATGTTCCAATAAGATTGTCTCGATCAAGTTCAATATTGGATCACAGTCTAACACAATCACTATGATCTGATCTCTCAAAACGATGATCAGATAGGTGCAGAAACGTTAATCACAAACCATTGTAATAGCATACAACTGTGGTCATGATGTCTTTAGGGTGATTATGATTTTGAGATACAATTACCCAAATGGGTATATATGCAACCTGACCTATCATCGACGTAATTTTTTTTTTTTTTATTTCTATAAAGTGAATACATATACCACAGTCTTGTCCAATATTGATCCTTATTTTTCAAGATTCGGTAGCATTAGATGCCATATGTTGTACTTGATACCAAATGATCTTAAATATAGCAATATGATTTGTTATAATGGGTTGCAGAGTTGTCATGGTAGTTAATTTAAACTTACCTGTACAGCGTGAGTTCAAGTTTATCCAAAAACAGGTTGCATTTAACTCCAATGGCACATCATAAGGTTTGTCAGTTACCTGCCCAAGGTCCATGGTTCTCTAGATTATTCGACTTCCTTGATCAGTTAAAATGACCGCCACGATATGACTGAAATATTGTTGAAAATGGCAAACAAACAAATAGAAAATTGTCTGGAATAAAAGTTGATGGTTTGATTGTAGCATGTTTTTTAACAGGCAAAATATTTTTTTATTATTATCATGATTGCCAAAACTGACCTGAGATCCAATGAGATTTGTTGCCATGATCAAGATTATTACCCAATTAAGTTTAATCTTACTTCAATGGTGATGTTTGGAACATAGCATTACCAAATATAGCAACAAATGCACTGCTAACTCTTATCTGAAATGTGTCAAGAAATACCAAGGGGATATTTGAGGAAAAGGGAAAATGTAAAAGTACTGACAAACTCTGGAGAACAACGAGGACAAGACCAAAACGACAAAAACACACCACTAAAAACTAAAAAATAATCTATTTATACTAGACCTGTGTTTGTTGTTAGCCTTTTTTGATTGTTTTTTAAGGCGTTCTTTATTTGTAGAAAATCAGCAATCTTGTTTTGTGTTTTATTGTCAATTTTATATTAATTATATAATATTATTGTGAACAAACAAGAACTAATAATTTG
>JAULBM010000029.1:646485-659234 GCA_032357055.1 Geukensia granosissima | reverse complement strand
CTGTCAACCAAATCATGATGACGTCCATAAAACTTTAAGAGGGATGACTGTAACTTAGGCACAACATACCCTTGATTAAGCAGCTTTTTTGTCAGGTGCCGGGTTCTATCTATGAAGTCGATATATATTTCACAAGCTCTTGAGTAACGAATGAGCTGTGATATCTAAAAGTTCAAATATATATGGTTCCCTGACATAAGAAAATGCTGTATATGTAATTTGACCAGGCTTCAATAAGATCATCATATTATAATGGTATTATTTTACAAAAGTCATGACCTAGGAGTTAACAATATTGTATTTGAAGATTTTTCAGCATGATTTGATGATTAAAAATTGAGTTTACTGGCAACCTGTATCCATTCAGATGCAATGTAATTTGAACTTTTTAAAATATAAAATGCTCATGCAGTTTCTCTGACTACATTTGATGCCATGAAAATTCCGACATCATCCAATCAAAACCAATGTTACAATCAGTGTTGCCTTATGATTTGTTACATTAGTTATGAATCATCATCCAATCAAAACCAATGTTACAATCAGTGTTGCCTTATGATTTGTTACATTAGTTATATGAATTTCATTTATTACCAGAATTGTTATGTTAGAATTTACCTGTCCACTATTGATATAAATTTGTAAATATAAATTAAATATAAATTTTAAATAGAAAATTTTCAATAGCCATTGCTGGCAGGAAAAACAAAGATTTTTGATGATATCCAAGTGAGTGGAGGAATAGGCTATTTTGGTCTTCCTGTCATAACCTGCAAATATATCAAAAAAAACATTCAAAATCCAAAAGAATGAAAGGTCAAAATGTAGGATATTTATTTGAATGCCAGAAGGGCATGACATACCTGTTAACCTTTTGAATGCTCAAAGAGGAGATCTCCCTCTTTCCATCTTTTCTAAGAGGGAGATTTTACGTGATGGAATTTTTTGCAGAAAGAAAAGGATACCTTTGCTAGAGATTTAAGTACACAGATAAGACAAAGACATAAAATCTATGAATATCTTGTTATTCTTCAAATGATTTCTAATCAAAATTTTAGCAATTAATACAACAAATTGATAATTATTTGTTGATTGCATCTCAATGAATATTGTATTACATAAACATTGCATTTACATTAATTTAAAAGAGGATTAAGAACAAAAATTGTGCAATATTTCTGCAAAGAGGGAGATTATAGGGAGAAATTTGTTAAAGTTGGAGATCAACCCAAATAGAGTTAGTCTCCCTCCTAAAGTGGGAGGGTTAATAGGAATGGCAGGATAACTTTGAAATTTATGATCACAAAGTAAACTTAAAATATAACTTTATAAAAATTTCAAAGAAAAAGTCTTTAAAGCTATCCACTGATAGATAAGGGATGTATCTAGTTAAGATCCTAATAGCTGCGCCAATAATAATTGATGATGTTGTTACAAATTGTTTAGTAGCAAAAAATATCGCTTTGTAGTTAGAAAATAGATTTAACCTCTACTGTAGATGAAAGACCACCAATTATATAAGTAACAGAAAAAAATCAGGAAGTGCAGGACTTTTTTCAGAAAATTGTTGAAATAATTGGAATTTTGTTTTTAGAAAAAACAATCAAATTGGAAGATATTTTTTAAAATGGCTTTCAAGAAAAGCTTACTGACATGCAAATTAAAGATAAAAGGATAAGAAATTCTAACACTTGGCTTAAATCTTCAGCTTCCTATTAAAGACAAATAAGCTGGAGGTTCAATCACATGAGTTTTTTTTTTTTTATTTACAATCACTTGGGAAGGGGTATATCCCATATTACCAGATTGGGAAAATATTTCCTAAGGATTTCATTTCTAAATTGGACTTTCAAATAATCACAAAAGTTAGGGACTTTGAATACATAAAACTTAAATAGGTCATAAGTGTTACCAGAGGTCGTAATTACATGTATTTCTTTTTGAAATTACATTTTAGATTATTAGCAAAGTTATTTGCATTCGTTTGTTGTTCTGTCTGTTCCACTATTTAAGTCCGTCCGCTTTTTCATTCATTGAGTTCAGTTCACACCATACCAGTTCGACGGGATTATTTTTTTAATATGAATTTTTTCAGTCCAGTTAATATTGTTTTGTAATAAATTGTTCTTTATTTTGGAGATACAGTCATTGTTCTGATGGGTGGGAGAACTCAAAAAAAATTTTTTTTTTGTTTTTTGTTTTTTTTTTTTTCAAATAAAACTGGTTGGTGTGCCATCTCAATCCTAATTATTGTATTATGAAACTAGAAATGTTTTATATTTGTATGAACGAAGTGAAGGAGAATATAAATATGTAAAACATATGACTTACGACTTTTTGTGAAACATTCGCCTGATCGTTAGGGTGAAAGTTCTGTTTTATAACATTTTCAGGTTTATAATTTGGCTTCAGGGTGGCAAAACTGTCAGTTTGAGCCATTTTGTTTTGGCCAAAATCTGGTTTTTTGCCCCTAATGACTTTGCTGCATGCTTTGAAAAATGAATTTTGGTTGAGGTATTCATCATATCCTTTTTGGGGCCAAAATATGGCCTTAGCGGCCCTTTAGTTAACAGTACCAATAATATGAGAAATCAATGTCAATATGTTTTGTTTTTTACAGATTGTGTTTCTGACAAGGTTGAGAAGTTTGTTGAACACAAGTTTTTCCAACGGGGAATTTTATTTGCGATCCTTATCAACACACTTAGTATGGGAATAGAACACCATCATCAGGTATTGTGCTGCCCTCTAAGGGGATATTAGAGTTCTGAATCATACAATTTTGTTTATTAGTAGAAGTAAGCTTAAATTGACAGCTTTATCAAGTATTGTTATTAACATATAAAATAATTTGTCATAAATTGATTTTTCATAGTTTTATTATCATATGTCATTAGATTCTTAGCAATTTTATTGACATTTCTAGCAATACACATCATCTACTTGGTTAACCCTCAGATTCTGAAAAGCATCATTAGAAAAGTTGTAAAATAATTTTTATATCATAAAAGAAATATTAAGACTTAGATTGAATATAAAGTTATATAGGCAATCCTTGTGAAATGTTATGTATACTTATAGATTATCGTTGATCTTTTTTACAAGTTCAGTAATATCCATCAAGATGTTTATCTTGAGATGGATATGAGACATTGAGTAAAGATGACCAACAATATTCCGTTTATCCCTGAATTGCTATATGTGACGTCAGTGACGTCATCTTCCTTAAAAAGTCCAAAAGAACAAGAACATAAATCAGCGAGAAAAACGATTGGTTTTTGTTTACATCTAGATGTGCATGTAGTATTTTTCAGTCTGGACGACCAGACTTTTACTTTTAAATGGATGTTTTTCCCATTGTAAGTCTATGGGGCAAAATGCAGATTAGATATATGGCCCAAATTGAATAAAATTCCAAAAATACAGTAAATTTTATCAAAACTTTTATTTTATTTCAAGAGTTACAGTCAATAATAAAATAGTTAACAACATTTGTACTTTCGTCATTTCAAATTTTCTGGGGCTGACAAACTTTCAAAATGTATGGACTTATCTGCTTAGCGCGTAGCAGCAGGAGTGATGGCAAAGACTGGTCATATGTCTGGGTAAAGTGGCATGTCTTCCTGTAGACAGTTTCTTGAAATATTTGCCACTTTACATTAAGCACGATTCAATCAATCAATCAATTTTTCTATTTATAGCCTGTGGAGTTGACAGAAGCTCTGGAGTATAGTAACGTTGTTTTCTGTATCCTGTTCGCCTTGGAGATGGTTCTGAAACTGATTGCTTATGGACCCTTTGGTTACATTAAGAATGGTTTTAATGTTTTTGATGGATTTATTGTTATTCTTAGGTAATATAGGACACAATAAAATAAGACAAAACATAGAGCTTACATGTAACACATGACATAAAAAATATATGTCCTTACTCATACATGCACTTCTGTGTAATTTGATATTATTTGTTCACCATTGACCAAAACTTCAGAATGTCAAAGGGATTCATAACTTCATTAGAAAAATTGGAAAAAAAGGGCATTTAAAAAAAATCAAATTTGATTCATGATCACACTGTTGTAAAATGATCGGATCAATATGGCATTTTGGATGAAAAATCTTGAATTTTATAGAAGCATATTTGTAAGCCAAAAAGTGTCCTGTGTAAAAGTGTCATTTATGTTATATATTTCTTAGGAATAACCAAGAGGACAATATTATATGGTCTTCAATATGTTTTATTTCGTTCCTAGACTTTATCTTTGGAAACAATTGCATTGGTGGACAATATTTCATGGTGGACACAATTTTAAGTTACATATGTTTAAACTTAAATCTCCTAATATCAAAGAATGTAATTTCCACTTAAATATATCAATTAACTTTTTAAAATCTATTTTGACTTGTGTTATCTTGAAATAAATATTTAATACTGAAAGACTAAATTATGTGATACATTGTATTGGTTTTGTAAGGACGATTTCTCTTCATTACCACTGTAGACAAACTAGAATGACTTTGTACAATTTTATTCTTAAAGAAAGAATATGGAATAATGTCAGAAAGACAGGATCTACATCTTATATACATTTTTAAGAAATATTCAAAAACTTGAAAACATTATTTCGACTCTTAATCTTAGCTGTTTTGGAAAATCTTTAAAACTGTCTATGCAAATCCTAGAAAATAGAAATATATCTCATAACCCTAGATATGTCAATGTTTTTTTTTTTTAATTTTTTATAATGTTTATTTCTTTCAGTATGGTAGAGTTATTACAACAAGATGGTGATAGTGGATTATCTGTCTTAAGAACATTCCGTCTGCTTAGAATTCTAAAATTAGTTCGCTTTATGCCCGCTCTGCGACGACAGTTAGTAGTCATGTTACGGACCATGGATAATGTTGCCACATTTTTTGCATTACTAGTTTTGTTCATGTTTATATTCAGGTAAATATTAACTATTTAATAATTATAGTTAAGTGTATTTTTTTTATATTAATTATTTAATTCTCATATATGATTACTAGAATTAATTATTGATAACTAATCAATAACATTATGAAATTTATATTACAGGTTGATTATAAAGCTTGCTAAAATTTTTCACAAAATTGATTAAAATTAATTTGAAATATACTGTTATAAATAATTTTTAAAATATATTTTAAAGCACACCCCCTCCCATATCTTCTAAAAAAGTTTCTTTTAACATAATTGCAACAAAATGAATTAGTGAAGATATTAATATGATATATTAATATTGATAATATAAAAACATCTCAGTCAAATGATTGAAGTTTTCTGTATTCACCTGATATAACCATCTTATACATATTTCATTAATGCTAATAACTATAAGCATGAAAAGAATTCAGGAAACTTTATTAGCCAGTTTAAAGTTTCAGAAGTGACATTTAGAAATTGATCTATAAGACATTTTATATACAATGTAATTATCTTGTGTTATTGAACTGTGTATTGGCATTAAATTTCAGTGTTATTCCTTTTTTCAATTACCTGTATGAAATCAAATTTCCAATATTGCCTCAATAAACATGTTAATTTCAAGTGATCTGTATATAGGTTATAGGTACAAATATTCTTTGGATGTTTGGGAAAGACTTGAAACATTAAAAAATATTTCACCTCATGCAAACATTAAATAACTTCATTTTGAAAATATTTTATTGTTTAAAACTTTCAAAAACCTTCCAAAAATATTTACTAATAGATTAGTTTATAGAGATTTATCGCTTTGTACTAATATACTTATTAACTAATTAATTCATTTACAGTCAAAACTTAGTGGCTCTGACTTACTAGAACACAATGGCTTGTAACCTTATTTTTAGTCCATTTAGTGTATTATACCTGATCAAACCTACACAAGAGTTTTGTATAAAAAACACTCGTAGCTGACCTTGTAGTTTGCTGGAGAAAGTTGGAGGAATTTCACCAGCTTTTGATTGTTTTATTTACCATACTCACATAGAGCGTGTAGTGTTGCTCTAGTCTGACCTTAGAGATGGCTGGTGAACTTGAGAGAAATGTCACCAGTTTTGGAGTTTTTTTTAAGCCCCCGCCTTTAGGCGTCGGGGGCATTTAGTGTTACCCCTGTACGTACTTCCGTCAATTTCCGTCAAAGATTTCTTGGCTTGTGTATGTTGGATTGATTTGATATTTGGTCTGAAGGATTATAATGGTGAGTTGTACCGTGTCTCCCATTTTCAGATCTGTTGTCCATCTACTTCCTGTTTGCCGAGCGGGGGCATCTGTGTCCACCATGACACGTTTTACCTCTGTTTATACAAAACTCTCTGTGTACTGTAAAAAGTGTACAATGTATATAACTCTAAAAGATTTATTTGGTTCAGTCTATGTAAGAGCTACTAAATTTTGGCTGTTTTTGTTCATATCTTTGGTAGGAATCTGTTACAAACTGATATAAATTGATAAAGATCTTTACTGTTGCATATTTTTGCCAAAAACTTGTAATTAAGATATTTATACTTGGCATTTGATAATAAATATAGTCAAAATGTCAAAATTCGGTTTATCACAATATCAAGACAGAATCCTACCCAGGATTAACTTATTTATAATTAATTAACAGTGACATTTTTATTCAGTAATATAGTGTGTAGTCTTAGGTCAAAAGTATGTCCACTCTTCGCTAAAAAATCTTCAAAAAATTTTGGGTTTTAGTATTATCTTTAATTCGCTTAATTTAGGAATTTCTCAAATTTTTACTGGACACAGAAACAGGCAGGTAGATTCACTGAATTTCCATCTTTTGAATAATATCTCAATTCAGATCATTTATTAATCAACCTCACACCAGGAAGTAAGAAATATGAAAATGACAAGATATGTGGTTAGTTTCAGAGAGACCAAACTCAGCATATAGGAAAACAGAGGGAAATTACAAATCTAGAGTTTTCCACAGGCGTTCAACACCCTAGATATTGATGAAAAATTATTATTTAAAACAAACCCAGAATTTTATTTGATAAAAGAGAAGGTTACTTTATACATAATTTCATACATTGAAACAGACTAAATTTGGCCTTATAAGACAATTTTTCTCAGAAAAGAGGTCCATTTAAATAACTATTCAAAAGTCAGAAACAGAAAGAAATATATATTTAGTTGTGTCCTTAAATACAGGTTGGGCTGATTAAGAAATTCTTTTAAGAGTGCACATGCTTTTCATGTCAAATTAAGTCATAGGAATGTTGAACTAACAAAATACAGTACAAACAGAGACTAATCATGACAATTCACAGACAATGGTGTAAGAATGTAATTTCGAGCATAAAAGAAATTTTATCCATTCACAAAACTGGTGTAAACAAAATCAATTTAAACCAGACCAGCATGATAGTGAGGCTAAATACATATTTTGAAGCACATGAAAGAACAACTTCCATTCATCTGTCACTAAGTAATGTCAGGTTGAAATGGAGTTAATTCACAAGAGGAATCAAATTATATATAACACAAGAAAGATCCAAATTACAAGTGTACAGCCCTTCTATTGCTGTTCTTCATCTTGAAGTCACCATAAGGCTTTAAGGATGAAACAGTAGACCATACCTCACAGAACAAGGCATATGAGTTATTCTTGTACTTTCAAGGAACTGTGATTTTAATGTTAAGTCCCTGTTAGTTCTGTACCTACATTAAATGTTCTGCTAGAGAGGATTAAACCAAGGCCAAAATTAATATATTGTTTGTTTCCCCTAACCCGACCCTACCAAGCCAGGTGTGGGTAGGTAGGCAGAATAAATTTTTTTTTAAATAAAATTTTTCTCTTAATTATTGATTTAAGCTTCATCAGTTTCATCAAGCAAGAAAAGGAAAGTAAAAAAAAATGTTTTTGGATTCAGATTTTATACCAGTAAAATTATTTGAGTTGCAACGTTTTTATAGAGTTTGTTAGGATTGGAAAACAAACAATATTTTTATTTTTGGCCTAAACCATTTTGTTTTGAAACATTTTTATCACTAATAATTCTTTTTTTTTTGTTTGTTTAATCTTTTTAACACTAATAATTTTAACAGCATGAAAACCTGAATTGTTTTTATTGAGCAATGGTTACAATAGAATTTCAACCAGTTTTCGCTGTTTTTTGTAAATCTTTTGAAATAAATTTATAGAGTAGTTCCAAATTCTACTTTTATTCGGCAAAAGAACATATTTATCAAATTGGAACAAACATCTTGTTCCTATTTTACAAATTACAGATAACACAGTAATAAAGATAATATTATCAAGCAGAATTAACACTATTTACTCAAAAAATTCTAAGAGCTCTCAATAAATCAAATCTTTATCTTCAGGATATATTCAATGTATTAACAGCAAAATTCTCAAGAAAAATAAAGCAATTTTAATAGATGACCCTTAGCAGTCCTCATGATAGGAGATTCTTTGAGATGTTGACCTAAATACAATGAAAGGTTAATTAGAAATTCTTCAAGTTATTTTTCACCTGTCATAATACAAGTTGTTTACAACATCTTTGTTCTAGTTTTCTGACATTATTCTAAATCATTTAGAAATCGAGTATTATATGTAGGTTATGCTTGGAAAAATAGAAAGGATTTCTTGTTCAGTTTTTCAAAAAATTTTATTATGAAATATGGAGTGCTCCTATTAAGATGGAGAAAATCTGCAGATAACAGAATTTAACTCCATAGGATAAGACCTGAACTTTTATAGGTTACCAAGTACAGTGAAACCTGTCTAAATGGAACACTGAGAAAACTGAAATCCTGTCTAAACCGCACTGACTCTTAAGTCCCTTGATACAAGTTTTCAATTGTTCTTACCTGCCTTAAAAAAAAACATTTCTTTAAGTCCAAAATGAGTTCCGTGTAGACAGGTTTCACCGTAGTTTAATGTCATCAAAGATTTATCATGAATATAGGGCTAAAGTTAATGACTGACAAACAAGTAATCATGTTTTACAAGACTAAACCATATGCAATTGAACAAGACTTAAATTTCTAATCTAAAAGTTGTCGTAAGATTTTAATGATGGGCCAGAATCCCAGATCTTACAACAAGATCACAATGCCTTCTATGGTTAACATAAGTAGTATGGTACTTCTCGTCATAGATATAAAAAAAACACAACATTTTTGTTTTTAATTTCAATAGACTGGAGTATCCTTGCATCCAAAAAAAAAAAAATTTAAAAAAAGCTGATGACAAAGTGCTGAAATTGTCTGTCTTGAATTATTCCATAAGAGCAGAGAAACATTACGACTTTTAAGGCCTTTTCTTAAATATTCTTGATATTTAACTATTTTTCTATTAATTTTCTTTCATTTTGCCTGTAGCATTCTGGGAATGAATCTTTTTGGTTGTAAATTCTGTAAAGCTCATGAAGATGGAACTATCTACTGCAATCGAAAGAACTTTGACTCGCTTCTCTGGGCCATTATAACGGTCTTTCAGGTATTAGGTTGAGGTGGCATCCATTGTTAGTTGATATTGTGTTTCCTAGCAACAGTTGCTAACCAGTAACATATTTTTGTTAAACCTGAATGTGCCCGGAGTACATGTTGTAACATTAATTTTCATATTTCGAGTATTGGCTGCACAAATTATTACAGATAATATCAGATAACATCAGACAAAGCTCTTGAACAACATTGACTTCAGTCATATTTTGACCTCTCTTGACCTTTTTCTTGAGTACTTACAAAAATAATTATTTCTTAAACTCATGACTGCAGTGCATCATAGTTTGGATTTGCAACTCAAACAATTTTCAAAATTAAAATGAAGTTCAACGGTTGTTTAGAGCTTGTTTATGCAGTCAAACCTGTTTTATGTGGCCATTTTAGTATTATAAGATATATGGTTGCTTAATACAGGTTGATTTTTTACAGAAAATAAGTATATATATTGAGAAAGGTGGTACTTATGAGAGGTGGTCACTAAGACAGGGTTGATTGCATATTCATCAACTAATCATGTTTGTTTTCAGTTTGCTAAAACTATTTTAATACAACAATACTATACACTGCTCCACATTCATAACTAATTCACAGGCATTATACATACAACTGCGTTTGGTAAAAAATTATTCAGCCGTAAACTTATTTTTTAATACTTATTATTTAAGGACTATAAATATTACTTGGGGTATTTACCATTACAATCATGGAATAGAAACCTTGGACATTTCTTGCTTGTTTGATTTATGATTTTTTATTTATTGCATTGTCATTGTCAGTTTTAATATGAATGCAAAATTATTTTAAAAAATTCTTTGAAAAAAAATGCCTTTTTAACAGTTCTTAAAATTATATTTTGTGTCAGTTTCTGGTTAACACCACTGGTTTCCCTTTTGTTTAGTTCAAACATCTATTCAAAATATTTTCATCTATTTTTGCTTCTAACTAGGAATTTACTGTTTTAGTCTTTCATGATATTGTGTCCTGACAATATTGGGTCTAACTTTCTATAATGCTGCCACAGAGAGTTTGTATGAAAATCACCATTGCTGGTAAAATTTCTCAGAGTTTCTCAGAAATTCACCAGCAGTCTTTGAGGTAAGGCTAGAGTGTTTTTCATACAAAACTTTTTTTGTGTACTGTATATATTGGGGTCCCTCTTATTTGTACATGTCCATTAAGGTGTGTTTAGAGGATCAAACTCTTTTCATCAACTTTGCTCATGTTCCTTCAGACTTTTGCTGTACCCTTGATTTTCAACTCTAATTTGACAGTGTAAACACCCTATCCAACAAGTTTGACAACTCTCTCAAATATTGGTTGAGAGTTGTCCAACATGTTTGATGGGCTGTTTACACAGTCAAACTTGAGTTGGAAACAGATGCACAGGTAGAGTTTGAAGTAAGTTTGATGAAAGAGTTTGAACTTGTAATATCACCTTTAGTTCTTACATAAATTTGACACTTGTGAATGAAAGTTTTTAAAGGAATATGACAATGCAACAATTGTTTTAAAAAATTATTCTGGCAGAAATATTGTTATTGTGTTTAGTGATCAAAACATATTTCTTACTCAGCTTCTAAAATTCCTTTCATCATTAAAAAGTATCCTCCATCTGTTTTCTTTTGAACATTTTACAACAACAGATGGACATTTGAATTGTCCTGATTTAGGTTTATCTGAAGGCAAAAATTTAAATTTTTAAAAGGGTTAAAAAAACCTTTAAAGGTTGTTTTTTTCGTAAGTTATAAAAGCAGTTTCAGAAACTGAATAAGGAATTGGCATTGAAGTATAAATACAGAAACACTATATCTGCTATAAATATCCAAGGTCTTTGTTCCCTGATTGTAAACATATGAAATTTCACTGTGTATGGAACAAAGTACTATATTCAACCCAACTACAATGCCTTTTGTATTTTGTGCGTGCACAGTGTCCTAGGCATGAATTTGTTTGGTGGAAAATTTTGTTGGCGTGAAGATGGTAGTTCATGCTTCTGTGCCGACATAGATGATTATAATTCTACAAACTACTGCACATGTGATCGAGCCAATTTTAACTCATTGCTGTGGTCACTAGTCACAGTGTTCCAGGTAAATTGATTGTTTCTCGCCTCTTTTTGGTATTTTTTTCTGTTTTTTTTCCCTGGCACACTGGATATGGTCGCCTGCTGACTCACTAAATCTCGTTTTTGTTGTCCAGTGAATGAACTTACGTTTGAATGCTTTTAACAAACAATATGACCAATAGTTTTGTGTATTGTTACCAACAAGTTGCAACCGGCTTTTATCTGTTTATGAATTGCAGCTGGATGGATTATTGAATGTTCTTCATGAGAATCTGCTCCATTAACATGACAACAGTCACAATATACATTTGGATGTAACCATGGTGAATGGGTAAATTCTCACACATGAGAATACAGAATTTTTTGCTGCCCTGTACAATATGTTTAGGCGTTATTCTAAATTTTGTGCAAGGGGAAATGCTTAATAAGGAGAAACTGTATCTATAGACATAATTTAAGGATGTTTTCTGTGGAACTACAGTATAGCAAGGCCTCAAATTGTTTTTAAATTTGTAGATAATTTTGATACAAGAAGAAAATAACTTAATTTAGTTGTAAGTTAAAATGATATAAGCCAAATAGGATTTCGAAAATTAGATAGGATTTGGATTGTCTTTATTTCATAGAATTTACATTGATTGGTTTCTACTATTGAATAACCACAAAAAAATTTAACAATGTCATGTTAATTTGTCTGATATGTTTTTGTAAAAAAAAAATTGGGTAGGGGAAGAGGGTCAGATCCTAAAGTCCAAAGAAAATAACTAATCAAATCTGAATTGTGAAGAAAATAAATTTCTACATCCTGATTTCAGAAAAACAATAAAGTGCAAATCCTGTTTCCCTTAAGCATAATCCTGAATTGCCACTCAATATAATGGCTGATCAAAGTGTCCCCTAAAAAAACCTACTGCCCTTTAATCATTCAGTACTAGATTAATTCAAAATGCAAGTGAAGGGACTTTTATTGCTGTTATTTTGAATCACTCAACCCTTTCCAGGCGAATGATGCCTTGAGGCATCATGGTCATTTTTGTACTTTTGGACCCCCAGGGCCCCCCCAGACACCATGAAATGCAACTATTAGGGGCTTGTTGGCAAGCCAGATATTGTGCCTGAAAGTTTTTTAACAATGAGATAAATATTTTCAAGCTGCTGCTCACAGGCCCATCAAATGTACCCCAAAATGTCAAAAAGTCAGAAAAAT
>JAULBM010000029.1:624358-642016 GCA_032357055.1 Geukensia granosissima | reverse complement strand
TCTCCGTTTTTTCTTTGCCGCACTGCCAAAGAGCAAGCAGGCGACACACGTCTTCCGAGGAAGACCCAATACTAAGTCTATCTTTATATCTTTTTTGAGTACAAAAAAGTCAATGATTTTTTTGTATTCTTGGTAAACATATTACAATTGATTCTTTATTATGAACATGTCGTCAGAGGTTTTAAAATAATATATTGTAAATTTGCTGTTACCCTGATAACTCTTATTCCTTTATAAAAAATGAATATGTTCTATTGAATTTATTCCAATAAAACAGTTTCAGGCATTTCTTTAGAGTTTTAGTTAACATAGTTTGACTGTAGCTGTTTTTTGCCTATAAGAGCTCATTTATACTTCGACATCTTGTGACTGTCTCCCGAACATCACCTTGCAGTAGTTGCCTGATTTTACCTGAGATTAAAAGTATAAACTAACTACAACAAATATTAACACCCAGCAATTTTCGCGTGACAGTAGCGCATCAGTTGCGTGATGATCGCTTTGGAAGTATAAATGAGCCCTAAAAGTACAGTCAAACTTGTATTAAGAGGTCACCTTTGGGAAGCAAAAAATTGACCTTTTAAGACAAGTGACCTCTTATAAAAAAGTTCATTCTACATAGAATCGTTTACAATGTGGAATGAAAGGGTGGCCTTTAAAATCAAGTGGCTGCTTTATTGAGGTGACCACAAAGGGAAGTTTGACAGCAATGTATCTTATTTCTTGATAATGTTTCAGTTTAAGAAAGTTATTTCATCATTTGATGGCCCAGAAATGGTTTGACAACACAGTGCTATTTTTCATTGCCTTGAATTGTATCACATTAGCCATGGAACGACCTGATATACCTCCTGAATCAGACGTAAGTCATATATGTTTGTGAAACTCTGTTCAAAGGGAGGTAATTGCAATTTACAGCAAAGTTCGATGTTTTAAATTTTTCTTTGTGTTTTATGAATCTGATAGCAAACAAAGTACAATCAGTTCTGGAGGTTTTTTGTGTAGAAATTTAAATAAAGGATCAAGTAAGCTTATAAATGTTTGACAAGTTATTTGAAAACAACTAGCAATCTTGCTAACCCAAACTTTTAAGCTTATTTAGCCCATTTATGAGTGGAAATACACTCTTGCATGAAAAGTATTTGATTAAAATATTATTGGACTTCTGCACCAAAATTTTGCAATGTATTCTGACATGCCAAGTTGATTTGCAAAATCATACATTAATTTGCAAAATTATATTTTGGAGTTTTGAAATGTTTTTCTGTATAAGTTGTGATTTTTTTTGACAGGAGAGGTTGTTCCTGAATTATTCCAACTATGTCTTCACATTCATTTTCACACTGGAGATGACGATTAAGGTGCTAGCTAAAGGACTTCTGGTCGGTAAACATGCCTATCTGAAGAGTGGATGGAACGTTATGGATGGTTTTCTAGTGATTATCTCCCTTACAGACATTCTTATTTCTTTATCTGCTTCAAGTAGTCCAAGAATATTTGGAATTCTTAGAGTATTCCGATTATTACGAACATTGCGTCCACTCAGGTTTGTTTCATGATTTAGTGTTTCTGAATATTATGTATTTTAAACATTAAGGTCATGCAAATGTCAGGGATGTGACTCTTCTACGGATTCATGGATTTCCATGAGTTGAATCCTGTCCGAATTTGTTTCCATATGTTATAATATATACTTCCTCCATGGAATTTCCTGTAAATTCTGGGGGAGTCATGAAATGTCAAGATCACATCCTTGCAATTGTGTTGTGGAAAATTTTAAATCTTAGATTGAAAAAAGTATACTTTTCAAAGCTTTTTAAACAGTTCTGGTAACTTGTTTAATCTTTATAACATTAGAGTTTTTTTGCTGAAATTATTTAATTGCTTAACATTTATTTCTATGTGATACAAAAAAAATGAATAAATGAATAATTCCAGAAAATTTTGAAATTTCCATGTAACCAATAACAAGTATTGACTCTTACTTCAAAAATAAAGTATTATTATTAATATTGTCTGTAAATAGAATATAGGACATTTTGTTTCTTTTACTGACTTTATCACAGAAAATATTTAGTACATGTATATTCTTTTTATTGGTATTTTAAATAAAAAATGTTCTCTAGCTGAAAATGTCGCATTAACATCATTTAACACAAGATCTACTTCATTTCAACATAAGACAACTAGATGTCGTTTAGTTTTTAGAATGACAGGGCAGATCTATTTCAATTGATAATTGGGCATGATGACAAAGCATTGGATGTAAATGCTTGACAATGTGGCATTCTCCTTCACAACAACCCAATAACTTTTTTATTTGTGCCTGTAGACCTGTACAGGAATTATTGGTCAGTACAGGTCAAAGGGTGTTGCTGCAAATTACTGATAAATTAGTTTCTTAACAATAATTTGTCCATATTCCTTGTTTTTTTACTTATAACCTATTTTGATGTTTTGTAGGGTAATCAGCAGGGCACCCGGTTTAAAACTGGTAGTTCAAACTTTACTGTCATCGCTACGCCCAATCGGAAACATTGTTCTGATTTGTTGTACATTTTTCATCATCTTTGGAATATTAGGCGTTCAGGTAAGTACATTGAAACATTTTTACCTTTAAGGGAGAATGCTGGCAGGCCTTTGACTGGTTGCTCTAGGTGTTGATTAAACTCCAGGTACTCCGGCTTCCTTCACCAGTAAAACTGACCGCCGCAATATGACTGAAATATTGTTGAAAGTGGCGTTAAACCCCATTCAAACAAACAAACAAACATATTTTCCTGGACAAATTAAGACAGCAAAGATAGCAAAATTAATACACCATAAATATTACCACTTTTACAGTAATTAATGATCTACTGATGTCTACAGTTGCCCTATGAGAAAACATCTTTAAAAAATAACATGTTGGGTAATGGATATCTAATTTGCTATTTTTCAGCTATTTAAAGGCAGTTTTTACTATTGTAAAGGTCCTGATGTTCGATTCATTGTCAACAAAACTGAATGTCTGCTGAATCCACACAATAAGTGGGTCAACCAGAAATATAACTTTGATGATCTAGGTCAGGTACGTTGTAATATGGAGTACCACAGATTTGTCCATCTGCTCTAATTATTCTTATGTTAATGAAGAAGAAGTGTATCATTCCTGTTCATACTAACTTATTTTTTCAAGTGAAACCAGGTCAATATCACTTAAAGCAAATTATTATGATGTGGAAAGTGAAAATGAAAGCAAGTTAATATGAGTTTTTATCAAACACTTTCAAAAATTACAATAGTCATGTGACAGCTTTTCATCCAATGACAAATTTGAAATAAATCATTAATAAAATTAATAAATAAAATGAAATTTTCACTTTAATTTGTAATAATATTGGGAATTTTGTATTTATAGAAATTTTGTTATCTCAGCCTTAATAAAAGATATCAAATCTGTAGAATTGAAACTAAATTACACAGATTTAATAAAATCATTGTTAATGCACAGATTTTCTGTCCTTTTTAGGCACTAATGGCATTATTTGTATTAGCCTCTAAAGACGGCTGGGTCAGCATTATGTATACAGGGCTGGATGCTGTCGGTGTTGACATGCAGGTAAACACTGATTTATACATTTATCACAGGTGTAGTTGTTTTTGCTCTGATCTCACTGTCTAAATAGTAATTCTGTTAGCTAGTGACTATATAGATATGAACAAAAAAATATATACGGCATAGAGGGTTATTTTTGCGAGTTGCTAATTTTAGCGTATTTTAGCGGTCTCTAGAGAATCGCCAAAATAAATTCTGCTAAAATTTCAGTTTGAAGTCAGGTACAATTCTTTGTTTATTCGATATACAAGGGTATGGTATTACTGGTTGACTCTTATGTGTATATCACCTTCGGCCAAATAAAAATTACGGGTAATTGTATTACATGTACAGGTAAGTCGTGAGTTATCATTTAGTAAAAGTACAGGATCCATGGTCGAAACTCTAATAACATCATCACTGTCATTATGCAGGTACACATTTTTTTCTTCATTTTGCAATCTGACAAAATAAAAACCCCTAAATTTTTTTATGTACCTTTTCATCTCGAAATCGCCAAATTTTCTTTGGCCTCATGAGGAAAATTATGTCACTGATGTTATATGGCAAAACAGCCATAAACAAATCATCATAGGGTATTTTTACTCAATCCATCTAAATGTAAACATCTCAATGGCTGTTGTCAATCAAGTAAAAAAACCAGTGATAATCTGTATATATCTTTTATGGTAATACTTTAAACTATTCTGTAAATAGAAAAAAACAATTTTATGCATTTTTTCACAATTTAACCATCTTTCAATCAATAATAATGTAAATAAAGACAATAATTTGGGATTTTCCTGGAGCATTGGCAGTGATATCAGCCTTAATCAGAATCATTTTATTAACACAGTCAAGAAATTTCAATGTCATTTAAAAGAATGAATATAGAATATATGCTAGAAAGACACAATCCCCAATATTATACATTTAAAACAAACAATCCAAAACCAAATCCAGCTGTGTGTAAAGCACTCTTCTGGATTTAAGATCAGCAGACAAGCTATGGGCCAAAACATACGGTAGGAAGATCACCCAAACCCAAGAATTTTTGGTTACATTCATGGAGCAAATGAAATATACAATTTATGATGTAATGAATGCCACTAAACCAGATAAAAAGATAAAAAAATACAATTACAGTATCAAAAATAAAAAAGACCAGACGACTCAAGCATGGTGAAGTTTTTTACCATAATATTTTAAAGAATGAATATGGAATTCATGCCAGAAAGACATGATCCACAATTTCATACGTTTATAAAAACATTAAAAAACTGAAATCCAACTGTACATGAAGTGCAGAAAAAATGGACCAATTATCAAATATCACTAAGAAATTTAGAGGACATTGAAAGGTTGTGTTAAATCCAACAAGATGTCCTAATTTTGCAGATCAATTTTGATGTTAAAGATAAATAAATACACCTTCTTATTTTTTCAACAGCCACAAGAAAACTACAACGAATGGCGTTTGATATATTTCATCTCTTTCTTGTTGCTTGTTGGCTTTTTTGTACTGAACATGTTCGTTGGTGTTGTCGTTGAGAATTTTCACAAGTGTCGAGAAGACCAGGAAAAAGAAGAACGAGAACGAAGACAGAAAAAACGATCACAGAAAATGGAACAAAAAAGAAAGAGTGAGGAAACTTCTAATGATCTTGGTTTGTACCTGAGTCTGGCTTTTATTTATTTCATTTTTATTTCATTAATTTGAGAAATGGCTGCAAATTTTTTATGTGGAAAACACAAAAATAAATGTTTTAGACCCACTTTAATTGGACCTTAGAGGATATAAATTGCACTTTTTAAACATTTAACTAAAAAAATGAACCACAGGTAGTGATATCATTGCAAGAATAATTTTAATTGTTACAGTTCTCAGAAGTGCTAAAGTGGTTCATAAAGAAATAACCAAATTATGCTCATAAATTTTTCCTAAATTTTAGGGGAAAGTGAGATGTAGTTTGACTTTTTCATATGTAAAAGTGAAAGCTTACACAAAGTCATCATATTTTTGTCCAGTGTAAGTTGCCTGTAAAAAATAAAAAAATATTTTCATAGTATTATATTGTATTGACCAAAGCTAACAATTTAAGACAGGCAGTATAATGGATATTTTGAAGATTGTAACTTAAGTTTTCATCATTGTCTGTGAACAAGCCAGATAGGCCCTGTCAGTTGAAACCTACAAAACTTTGGCGGGTTTTGGGTTTTTTCGTTAGTGTCACAATCAGTATGACGCCATATTACCATATTGGATATTTTCAAGTATCATATGAAAATGAAAAGATATTGGGTAAATTTCAGAGAGAATTCACTCCAAGCCGAGAAAAACAGAGAGAAATTACCAAACTGGAGGTCTGCACAAGGCCTTCAATAAGGGTGGAATACCACTCCTTGTGAAAAGCTCTGAATCATCCTAATTGAAAAACATGTATATGTCAAAAAATACCACTCGTACCTAAATATTATATAAAAATAGGAGATGTGGGATGATTGTCCATGAGATACCCACCCACCGAATGACAGTAAAATCATGTCCTGTAATCTCATGTTATATTAATACACTACAGAAAATATAAGCCAGAATGGTCATAGGAAATTCATCAGACTTGTCTGACAGAAATACTGCCCCGTCTATTAAGGGAGTACAACCATTTCTCAAACTAATGCATGTATTATATCACCGTCATTAACATTCATCACATTATTGTATGTACGTGTTTAAAATGTGTACAATATAATGTGTGTAGCTTGTAGCTGTTATGGTGAAATTAATGGGTTGTTTGTGGAGGTGCATTGACTCATTCAAATTATTGCTGTTCTCTTAGTTTAAAGTAATGTTTAAACAAGGAAATAGAAAATCTCACATTGTTAACGATTGATTATTATTTTTGTACAATCAAAATACTTGAACATTTAAATTTTGAGTCTTATAGGTAGTGTTATCTTCATTGTGGCTTTCGAAAGCTTTAACTGCTGCTTAATGCTTCAGTCGGCTAGAAAGTTAACGTTTTTTAAGTTTTTCAATTTTAATTTGTCCAACTTTAGAGAAAAAAAAACAGAATAGAACATGAAATTGAAAAGATTCTGAATGTGTATTAAATCCATTTTACTGATAAGTAACAAAGAAATATATTTTTAATGGATCTTTTTCTATATTTAGAGGAAAGAGTAAATATGTTGTTTATTAACTGCATGGAATCTGCACTTAAATTTTTTTTTGTAATTGAAACTTGATATATGTGCTTTTGTTGGCCAGACTCAGTTCGCTAAATGTTGTCTTGTGTTATCTCCCCTTTATTGTCACTTGGGTGAGTATTGTGTGATTGTCATGTAATCTCATTGTTCAACCATCTGTTTTCATGTACATCATATTTTTTAACACATTTATGAGAATTTAAGAAGTTTCTTCAAATATTGCTTTATGATTCAGGGAGATTTTTATTATGATTATAGTGAAACATTTTATTCTCTTAAAATTGGAACTTGACTTAAAGTTTATTTTAACAATGGAACATATTTTTTAGGGAAAAATATGACATTTAAAATGTAAAAAAATGTTTTTTGCAAAATCATGATACATTTAAGTTTTAATCATTTATTTTTTCATATTCATGAATTTTGTTTTTATTTTCACTATAAAGAGTTGAACCGTCCAGCGTACTGGTCAAATTATTCACCTTGCCGTCTGGTGATCCACCAAGTTGTAAACAGTAAATACTTTGACCTTGCCATTGCTGGGGTTATAGGGTCAAATGTCATTACCATGGCAATGGAGTACTACATGATGCCTCCAGTAAGTTTAATTAAGAAACTTCATAAAACTTGTGACAGAAGAAAAAGTCTTATATTTCAAACGGTCAAGTTTTTAAGTATTCTATTTTGTTAAAAGAAATAGGTGATTTTCTTGAAGTTTTGTTTGTATTAATAGGCCTATTTGACATCTAACTCAAAATACTGCAAAATGTAAAAATTTTTACAATAGCCATTACAATAACCATTCAGAAAAATTTGAAAATTACCTTATTCATAAATTTCAAAATTTGAATTTTATGGTATTAAATCTTGATTTTCTTGAATTTTACATCATCAACTAAATTGTTTACTTGTACTTTTGAACTTGTATAAATTAAACACCCAGTGTAACAAAAATCTTGTTCAGTTTACACAGGCATTTACACCAGTTAAAAACAATTGTGTGCTAAAGCCTGACTCTGATACATTTGTTCATTCAGACTCAAATGTGTTAAACATCAAAGTACCTTGGACCTCATTTGGGTCCATTCAGCATTCTTTGAATTTGTAAGGTTCTGACTTTTTCGAACAGCCCTCAAACATATTTGGTCCCATTTTGAAATACATTAATTCAATTGTATTCAAGCTAAGACAGTAGTTTTGTTTGATATCTATTTATATATAGTTGTTCCAAATTTAAACCATAATGTCTGATGTTTCGAACAAACAGCAATGGTTTTCACAAAAAAGTCTAAGATTGGTTATAAGTGTAAAAACTTCAAAGGAAAACTTATTGTGACGTCATAATTACAGAAATTACACTTACAGACATTTTGTGAAATTGACTGCAGGTCTTCATCAAGCAAAATGTCTTATTTCCAAATTGATCTGTTTTCAATTGTGTCATTTACATAACCTGATTTACAACTACGGCTATTCTTACATTACTGTCTATGGGACATTGTATTAATTATCAAAAAATTTACCTGTAGACCTCATTAAACCATACCATTTGATTTCACGATGTGAAATTACCCTCAGGCAGGTGTTTTTTTAATCACTTGCACAGGTGAAGTTGTTTATTGGCCCAATATACAAAAGGATTAGTGGTACTCCCATGGGATCTAATAGAGCTGATAGCTGTAGTTTTAAATCAAGGGAGATAATTCTAAGTGAATTGGTAAGAGGTCAATTTAAACCATGTTTTCTTTTCATTATCAATGATACTTTCTGCTGAAGGATAAGCAACAATCAGAAAATCAATCATGCAATCAATCATCAATCACACATTTAATCTTTGATCAATCATTTTACAGGAACTGGAGTTTGCATTGAAGATATTTAACTATTTCTTTACCTGTGTATTTATCATCGAGGCAACAATGAAGATTATTGCCCTTGGACTGCTCAGATATATCAAAGACAGGTAACTATCTAGTGTGATATATGATATGATAATATTGGCATCTTGTTAATATATGTTTGAAAAAGTATTGGTCAGGAAAGAAAGTTGACGAAATGCATTAAATGTGTTACATTCTGATTGTAAGTGTCCCTTTCCAAATGGTGAATGTGTGTGGCATTGTCCATTGTGTTACAAGGGGTTAATTTTTATACCAAAATTTTAAAAATATTTAATGATTGGTATGACATATAAAACTATGGTAAATTTAAAAGTTACGGTGAGCCCCACATTTGACCAAATTTTTTTATTTTATGAGAGGAAGGGTAGGGACTCTATTAAACTAGTTTAACTCCTACACCTTTCTCATGTGCCTGTCCAAAATCAGGCATTGTTGTTCATAATATTCAGCTAAGAGTAGTATTATTTTATGTATCCACGTTGTATATGTTTTGGGCAATTAAGAACTTTTCACAAGTAATGGTATTCCACCTCGTTGAAAGCCTCATGGAGACTTCTAGATTTGTAAATTCCTTCTGTTTTTCTCATGGTTTGAGTGCAGTCTTTTTGACATTTACCCTGTATCTTTTCTTTTTTGTAGAATAATAGATTTTAGTCCCTTTAAATTTAATGCCAAATTATTGGGCCAAAAATGTGGCTTCACAACCCTTGTCCATTTATTGAAAAAAAAATACAGTTTTAGTGTTTTCAACAAGCAACTTTGATAAATTACTGTTTACAATTTTACAATGTGTATATGCCAACTTGTGTAAATGGTTATGTGAAGTTTGCTGGTTATGAGGCAGCCTAATTAAATTTTAACCCCTCTCAGGCTGGAACTATAACTAAGCAATTTTTTTTTTTGTCCCAAGGCCCCACAATTTTCCTTATATCATACTCTACTGATTAAGAAAATGCAAATTAAGATGTTATTGTAATATCCTAATTAATGAAAAGAGTATGGTGAGAACCTTTCCTACAAAACCTATGAAAATCAAGGAAGGAGTTTCCACCCAAATGATAAAAGATTACCATATTTCTCATAATAAGTGCCCAGGGCGCTTAAAAAAATAAACCACAGGGCTCTATTCAAAATCTGCAAAATCTGCAATTTTTTTATCTAGTCCTGTTTGAATCAACTGAAATGAATAATTCTTTATTCCCTTTCCTACATAAATTGTCTCAAGATATCAAATTTCTATTTGTTAAGAGAATTTTCTGCTCTTAATGATCTTTCAATGCTGGAAGTTTGTGGGGCCCTTTAGGATTTCAATCAAAATTTCAGGTGATGAGGCACTTATATGGCAGGGGCACTTTATAAGAGGAATAAGGCATGTCTGCAAACCAGCATGTGACCAATAAATATATTTGGCTTGCATTGTCCAAGTACCTTTTTGTTGGATATCAACATTAGTTGATTATAAAAATATTACTGCTTGGTGGGTTCATTTATTTATTTTGGGTTTGGGGGACTTTATTTCTTGGTATTGCTTAACCATGGAATGGACAAAAATTGGTACCTCATTAACAATAGGTACTTTCCCTTATAAAATTTCTAGAGCAAACATTTGATAACATAGATATTTGAAACTGAGAAGATAACCACCTTGAATTATACATCATTTCTTTTATGAATAATGTTTAACAATATTCTGCAAAATGTAAGAAAGATATATAAAAATAGGATATGTGGCATGATTGTCCACGAGACAGCCGTCCACCAAAAAAAGCGTTAGAATTTGAACTTCTACAGGTTCCATTACTGCCTTCAAGGTCAATTAAATTTTCTTCTGTTCAGAATTATTTGTGTTGCGAAAAACTCCCTCTGTGTTTCCTTTAAATTGTATCTCATTTTGGTGTTGGTTGTTTACATGTATGAAAGTCTGACTAGTCAGTTCCATTACAGAATTGGTTTCTCAGGAAATTGGTTCTCTTAAGGAACCAATTAGCAACACTTTTATATATGTGTCTGCATAGTTGATTTGGATATTGTACTTATATTAGTAATTTGCTGTCCTTCCTCTGTGTTTTGATAATAGAAGTAACCTTTTGTTTTATTTTTTGCATATTTTAACAGCAGGTAAAACTTTGTGTCAGTTTTACTCAAATTCTTAACCTAAAATTTATAAACCTTTCTTTTGTGAGATCAGGCATTTTCTTATAGTAGTGAAGGCTATTTTGAAGGAATTAATTGATGTATAAACTCAACTGACTCACTTACAAACTGAAAAGTCCATAAGACTTTTTGTAAGGAGGCTGAGTTTGCACATCAATTAGCATTAATATCTATAATTCCTAGGGCTGTCAAGTTTTCATGATGAGCATGCGTGAGATTTGGTAAAAAATTTAAAGATCAAAGGGAAAGTACAAAAGATCAAAGGAATTTGCCAACAAATTGAGATCAAGTTGCATGTTTCTCACGCTTATCCTGTGAGACTTGACAGGTCTGAATTCCAGTCAAATAATTGAGAATGAATCTACAGTTTAACTTAAAGGAACTATTTTGAAGGCGTATTAATTTAGTCTTATTACATCATCAACTTTTCACTTGTCATGGTACTTCCTAATAGAATCGCAGCATTTTAACAATATTGGAATTAAAGTAGAGTAAACATATGACAAAAATATTGAACACTGTTTTATTTCGTGTATAGGTTTTTATGAAAATAAAGTTAATAAATATATCATTAGTGTTAATTTATACCATTTAACTCTGGACTGTCAGAAGAGTCTTGTTATAATTTTAGTAATTCTACAGAATAAGTTTAATTGAAAATTATGATCTAAATTGATCATTTTAGAATCACCAAATTATATTCTATAAATTATCTGCAGAAAATGAAATACCTTTGATTTTATGTTTTAGACCAAACATTTGCATGAAACATGTGTTTGTGATTTCCAAATTTACCTGTTTTAGCAAAAAATAAATATCTTACTTTGATTTCATTTTGGCAGCTTGAATAGATAAGTTAACTTATTTAAAACTCTTTCTTAGTTTTTAAGAAAGTTTGCACACAAAAAATTGAGAGTTATTTTATAGAAATTCCTTTTTAATTTATATTTTAAGAATTTGTCGCACTTTTACTCTAGGCTGTGTTGAAATATATAGTGATCTTTTAACTGATAGGGACAAATTGATGTAAAAATTAATGACAAAATAAGTAACTGATGAGGCTTCTAAACCTTCAAATTCTACATACATGTACTTCTCAAATTGAAGCAAATTTTTTTTTTTAATTCTGATTTTTTTGTCACCAATATTTATGACTAAAGTTATTTTGCTATCACAAAAGAAAGGTTAACCCTTTTTACTTTACTACACAGATTTATGAATTTTACACTGTTTTTAGACCTAAAAACGCATGAAGCCATTGTCACACCAAATAGCATGAGAATTCCTACCTGTCAAAGTGTTCAGAATTTCACTGATATTCTTAATTTCTAAAACATTAAAATGATAAATTATTGATTTATTGTTTAAATGTGTTCTAACATTTATACTTATTGTGCATGCTTATTTCAAATTATTGTATTTCATATATAATATTTGACATATTCACTAATGAATATGCATTGCTTGAGTTTGCAGATGTTACCACTAATGAATATTCATGGTATATTATGAGGTTTTGTCTTTGATGCACTACAGTGTGTACAAGCAAACAACAAACTTATGAAAATTTAATATTGACACTTTTGTCAACTGGACATTTTTGGAAATCCCCTTTGACAATTGCAATAAATTCATTATTCTTTCAGAAACCAATCTACATTACATGTGTATGAAAAGTGAACAATCATGAAATGTGATGTTATTGACTTCTTCAGTTACTAAATACTATTTAAAAGCTTCAATAAAAATTATGCTTTTTAAAACAGAATTTTATATTCACTGATACTTAATCACTGATACTGTTGAATAATATGATTTTCATGAAATTTTTTAAAAACATTTTGTTTTCAATGAGACCGCCTCGGTTGCATAATGGTTAGTGTGTTAGCCTCTAGTGCAAAAGGGCGTTGGTTGAATCCCTGAAGGGTCAAAACAAAGACATTAAAATTGGTATTTGCTGCTGCTCCATTTACCACACAGCATTTAGGAGTTCAAGCAAAGACTGGGCGGCCCACAGTGAGGATAATATTTTATTTCCTTGAAAATAAAAAGAATCATCCTAAAGTATCAGAAAATTGTGAAAAAAACTTCATTTTTAAGACATTGGTGACCAAAAAATATCAGCAATTAAAATCTTCTTAAAACATTTCAAATTTTGATACGTTCTTTCTCTTTCTTTTTATATGTCACACAGAGTCACGGCTAATTTGAATTATATGCACAATAGTCACAATTCACAAAAAGGCTTACAGTTCCAAACACTATTAAGCTTTTATGAAATCACAATTTTGTATCTTAAATATTTAGTTCTGATAGACTTATAAAAATCATAAATGGATCATTCCATTATTTTTTTAGGTGGAATCAGTTAGATATTCTTATAGTGCTGTTATCCATCATTGGAATTGTCCTGGAGGAAATGGAGTCAAATGTCATTCCCATAAATCCTACTATCATCAGGGTCATGAGAGTGCTTAGGATAGCAAGAGGTTTGTATTTAGTAATAAATATTAGGACATAATAAGAGAACCAGGATAACAAGACTGGTCACAGTCATCAACTACCAGAAAAAATCAGAAAAGGCCGGAGTTTACTATAGTATGTTCTATATATTATTCATGGTGATCTAATTTTCATGGATAATTCACAACTTTACATTGTTCTTCTGCAGATTTGCGGACTTCCTCGGGTCTAATCCTGTCAGAATTATTTTCCTCATGTTATTTTATATACTACCACTAGGAAATTTCTGGTTAATTGGCGGGTCATGAAATGTCCAAATCCATGACTATAAGAACCAAATAACAAATTAATGTTACTAATCCATTGAAGTAGGAATAGAAACATTGAGATAAGACTTGTTGCTTTAGTAAAATCTAATTTGAAAATTGTTCAGAAGAAATGAGTAATACCATCCTTTCATTTTAGCCATTTGTAATTAGTTTTATCATTTTGATATTTTTTTTGTGCTTAAATTAATCACATAACAGGATTGTTTGTTAAGGGATAAAAAAAAATCCCTAGGGGGAAACAGAAGGATTTTTTAGGCATAAACTGACCTGGAAAAATATAAAAATTTCCTTTATAACTCATTGAGAAGCCTAGAATTTAATTGATAAATAAGCATTAGAACCCTGTTGTCAACACTAAACACTATAGTGAGTTTAGCACAAACAACCAATTAAAGCTATAAAAAGTAAGATATTTCTTTGTTCTCAGGCTCTCCCTTATCTCTATTAAGGGAGCCTCATTGCCCCTTTTTATGCAAAATAAGAAAAAAAAACCAAAAAAAAAAAAAAAAAAACAGAAAACCAACTCTGTGTAATGCAATGCTGCCAAAATACTATTTTCAGGTAAAATGGTAAAAATAAGTGTTTATAATATTTTTTTTGAGAACCAAGAAATTAATTTGTATGACCGAAGAATAAGGAGCATGTACCTACCCAAAGATAATCATGAAATAAAAACATGGGCTAGATAGACATACTTGGAGGAAGTGACAGAATATTGAAGAATATATGTGATCCTAAACAAATAATGATTTTCCTTGCTGGAGTGTGTTATTGGTTTGCTTCAATGATAGAGCTGAATTAAGCAATGCAATATTATTAGTTTGCGTCAACCTGTATTGTTTAAATTGCCCTTCCACCGTAACTTGGAAGAGTCATCAAACAGATGCTATTTATATACAACAACAGTTCATCAAGTTGAATAAGATACAACAACTCAACCTAGCCTCCTGACCAAATTATTCCAATCAACGTTCCAATGAAAGTTACAACAATACCTTAAGTTCTGCCAGGAACCGTCCTACTGAGAACATTAATTTGCTGTGTAGGACGTTAAAAACCATCAACCACCACCAGCTTGGAAATGTGGTCACATGAGAAAGATGGTCACTTATACAGGTTAAATCAATATTATTTGCACTAAAAATGGAAATTAAGATTTTGGTCATGTTAGACAGGGGATTGCCTAACACATGTGGTCACTTAGATGAGTTTAACTTTACTTTCAACTGCATACATTTCCAATTCTTTGAAGTTTGATGAAAATTAAAAATCTAACAGGAAAGATTTTTTTTCTGTCATTATAAATATTTTATCCAGTGTGTATGTGTTTTTTTTTTTTTTTACAGTACTGAAATTACTGAAGATGGCAAAAGGAATCCGTGCTTTGTTAGACACGGTGATACAAGCTTTACCACAAGTAGGAAACCTCGGTCTGCTCTTCTTCCTATTGTTCTTTATATTTGCTGCTCTGGGAGTGGAATTGTTTGGAAGACTAGGTAAGTCCTTTATTCCATGAAGACCTTTTTATAAAATTCTTCATGATCTTGTAGAGAGATTCATATGTGAAGAGAATGATTTGAAGAATTTTTTTTCACATTTATAGAACAAAAAACAATTTCTAATCAGTATTAAAAGGAAATTATAAGATCTTTTCAATGGATGCACTTGTCAGTTTAGATGCAACAAATATTGTGCATTTGAGTAGGAATAGGACAGTGTACATCAGGAAAAATTACGAGGAAAATTCCTGTTGGCTTTTCTATTGCAATTCAACTCTGTTCAATTCTTTATTATCCTTAGACACAAAAAAGGTGTACAAGAGGTCTTATTTATGAAATATACATTATTGACAGCAGAGATAGAAAAGCAATTACATTTCAATATACATTGGTATCCATACGCAGTGGTGACCACATGGTCCATGTGTGCACATAAATAACAAACTACAAGATAAAGCGTTGAGATTTCTACAGATGCCAGTAGCATCATTTCAAGTCTGAGATATTAGAATTGTATAAATAGTGATTTTGAAAGTTTTAGAGATAAGAGTTCTTATTAAGGAAAACTAGGATGGTTGAACTTCTATCAGTTGGATTTAGAAATGTACAACTTAAATTTAGATGGTTTTCATACTACCAGGCAACTTTTTTCACAAAAGAGTGTTACATTCATAAGTGCTCATAGCAAGCCGAGAATATTTTGTGAAATGTTTATCTGACTCTTTGAAATTTAGACAGTTTTTTCAACAGTATCAATCACTGAAAAATCCGATTTATTAAAATATGAATCTTTTTGTTGTAGAGTGTTCAGAAGAGCATCCATGTGAAGGTTTAGGAAAGCATGCTCACTTCAAAGATTTTGGTATGGCATTCCTCACATTGTTTAGAGTGGCTACAGGGGACAACTGGAATGGTATCATGAAGGTATTTATATGTCTAGGATATTTGAAAGTTGTGGCATTCATTTGATTTAGGAAAAAAATTGTAATTTAAAATTTTAAGATTTTAAACAATTTTTAATACATTTATTTTTGATGTGCAAAGTTTTTAGCTTTTGAATACATTACCAGAAAATGAGCATTAATATAACTGTATTTTTATACAAAATAGACCAGACATTTTTTTTTTTAAATGGTGCTTTTCTTATTAAAGTCTATGGGGAAAATGCAGATTAATTTGTTCTATAGTCCACATTAATTTATAGCCTAAAATACAATATTTTTAAATTTTTTATTAGGTTCAGTAAAATAGAAGAACTTTGGGGCAAATGAATATTGCTACAACATATTTTATTATTAATTTAGTGGTTCTAAATATTAATATAAAAATTTAACTAATTGTACATAAAATTTTATAATTTTCAGGACACATTACGAGAAGATTGTGATTCCTCCAGTGAATGTTTAACAAACTGTTGTGTCAACTCTGTCATTGCTCCCGTGTTTTTCGTGGTCTTTGTACTGATGGCACAGTTTGTACTAGTGAATGTTGTTGTCGCTGTGCTGATGAAACACCTAGAGGTACATTCTTATTATTTTGTTCGTAATTTTTGTGTATTTTATCAATATTTTTCAGTGTTTTAATATTTCTCTATATTTGTCTAAAATTACTAACATTTTTAATTCAACACTTGAGTTCATTGAAGAAATGAATGTTTTTTTACTAACATAACTCAACAAATGACTGATAAATCAATGAAGTCAGATTGAATATTGGCTGTAAATAAATTTAGCATCATGTAAAAAATTAACCTGAACAATTGATTCACACCTCCAAGGATGAGAAATTTGACATAAAATTATGTTGTTTACTTAAATAAGGGTTTAACAAGTTTGTTTTTTGATTCGTCTTATGTTTTTCATAAAAAATATTTATTATGAACTCTGGGCTGTTACAGCATTGATTTTGTTGGGGTGGAGATGGGTGGGGGGTTGGGATTTGAAGGCACCTGTATTAGAATTTGATGGATAGTGGTTTTTGGAAGAACTAGTAGAACAAAGAAGTAACCAATTAAAATTTAATGTCTGGTAGGTAAAAAGAGCCTTCCCTACAAACAAAGTTAGGGCTTGGCCAGCCGAGTGGTCTAGCTAGTTGATTTGAAATACCTGTACAGATCACTGTAGCCTATCACCTATACGGCATGAGTTCTTGCATCACTTTGTACCATACAAAAATGGGTTGAATTTAACTCACACCGCAGGTGATGAGGTTTGTCAGTTACCTGCCCAAGGTTGGGGGTTTTCTCAGGGTACTCCGGCTTCCTTCACCAGTAAAACTGACCGCTGAGATGTGACTAGAGTATTGTTGAAAGTGGCTTTAAACCCAAATCAAACAAACAAACAAAGTTTGGGTAGGTATATGGGAATCTCCCTTTCTGCCTAACTGTATGTCCATATGTCCATATACTATGTAAAAGCATCTCCTCCTAAACTGCTCAATGGATTTCTTTACATGAAAGTTTACATAAACATAAGACACAACGTGTCCTTGAACTTATAGGGAAATATACTACCCTCATTCCAAGGGCA
>JAULBM010000029.1:599945-620126 GCA_032357055.1 Geukensia granosissima | reverse complement strand
ACGTTGATGGGACACCATTTTTATCATATGATATTTAGAAAAGACATCATACAGTAAATATGTGCATACTCGGGGGAAGACATATGTTTTTGTGACCAAAAACAACTGCTAGTTCCAGATTGTTTCTGATTGGCCAAAATTTGAATAAGCAAAACAGGATCAGCATTCTGAGTTTTTATTGTTTGGTCTTATGAATATTTATTCAATTAATTAAATTTATTTTTAGGAATCTCACCGTATCATGGATGAAGATGGCCCTGCTGGCGGGGATGGTGAAAATAATGATGGTGACGAGGGTGGTGAGGAAAAGGAAGAAAGTAAGAATTCAGAAAAGTCAGACCAGGTATGTTTTATGAGGTAATACCTCAAGAAATCCTAAATAGACATTTCATTATAAATAAAGGCTTTTGTGATATGAAAGATAGCATTTCTTCATTCTATCTATGGCCTATTATTAGTTTTTTTAGTTAAATCTAAAATATTCTTGAATAACTTTATCAGGCTGTATAAATCTTATTAAACTTTCATAGGTTTTTTTACAATTAAAAATGACATACAGAAAAAATTTCAAGAAATGATTTTCAATTTTAGTTTGACAGACCTCCCAACTATTTTCACTTTAGTGTTAGTTAACACCAAAATTTATGGATGCTCATGTGGTCTTTCAAAATTACTTGGCAAGATGGTCCCATAGACTATAGTTACTAAATATTGAAAAGTAAGAATATGGAATATATGCTGGAAAGATATGATCCTCACCTTTCATTTTTTTATAACAAATATTCAAAAGCCAAATTTAACTGTGTGGAAAGCACTTTTTTGGATTGATTTACCTTCCTCAGAGATGCTAGGGCATAAATAGGAAGATCAGGCAAACTTGTGAATTTCTAGTTACATTCAAGGACATATTGAAATAAACAGAACATGATGAAATGTACATCAATTAGCTTAATATAAACAGTCTGGGAATTTTACAAATTACAATGCTTGAAAAGTTCAAACATACATTCCAGTGCCTTAAAAATAAATAAGAGAATACAACTCAAACATTGTGAAGTTTTTCCACACATCACAAGAGAAATACTCTAATGATATTTAAAAGAAATGATTATCTTTTTGTTTGAAAAAAAAGGAAAATTTTGCAAATTAAAAACATCATTGAACTATTCAATTTTTTGAAGATTGTTGATATCTGTATGAGGGCTAATGACATATATGAGACCCAGAAATACTTGAATATTTCAACAATTATTTCAGATATAATCATTCAAGGACATTTTTTACTTGCCTATTTTAGATTTTATTAATTGCAGAAAAAAACTATTAGGATTATACACCACAAAGAAACAGTATATGTGTACGTCTGATACATACAATTGACTTTTATTTCATATTTTCATTATTTCAGAATTCCTTAAAGGTTCAAACACCGATATCAGGGTATATCCGTCGATTAAGGACACCTGTATGTAAACAGTATTCACTTCCACCAAGCTTCACATTCTGTCCTCCGAGCAACGAACAACTCTCAGAATGTTCTATTAAAAGTAAGTCTTGAGTGTTGTAGATACAAGTAAAAAATATAAGATGGATGTTAGTCTAAGAATGCCTGCTTTAACAAAAGTTTGACTTGCTACCTTCATTTATAAGTAAAAATTTTTATTTACAAAATTGGGCAGAATGGACTTGAGAATTGTAGAGGGGTGGGAGGACCATTTGCAGGATTGGGGATCTTGGAATTCTACTTGAAATTTTGTGAAATTGAGATTGAGAAATTTATATTCCTTGGAGTAAGGGATTTGGAAGTTATTTTCTCAGTAATCCAGGATGAGACCCCCTGAGGAACGTTTCAATGCTGAAATGATCATTTGGTGGTCTCCATCCAAAATCATGTCTGTCATTGCAGACTCCTACCAAGATGGCCCCCACAGCCAATGTGATTTACACAAGACCCTATGGGAAAATTCATTAAAAATAAACCAATTTATACATTGTTAGAATGGTAACTAGGTGGGTCCCTTTCAGAATTGCATCTGATGACCCCCACCTGCCAACCAAGATGGCCAATTTGCCTAAACTTGGTTTAATATTGGACCCTTTTAAAAAATTTATAAAAAAATATTCATGTCTTAAAATATTTTCTTACTCAGAACAGAATGTTGATGCATTAATCTTTATTTATTCTGGTCCTATTCAAGGCTGCAGCCTTTTAATCAGATTTTTGTTGCATACCATTGTATTGTAAAACTTACTTGTTACAAAGGTCATTCAGTAAACTTTGCAGGCAGTGGGTGTATCTCTTGAAATTTTTAATCTTCAATTTAATGTCTGAGTGACTCCTAAGAACTATTAATTCACAGAGAATTGAAATGATGAATTCCAAATTTTTTTTTTCCAATATGCAATGCTCATTTGCAGTAAGTTATTAAAAAAAGATCAGTTACAAGGTAGTATACTATGATAAAAAAATCAAATGCCTTGGATCAACTAATGCTCAGATTTAGTCAAACATATGCTCCAGGTGAGGAATTTCAGACCCCATGGAGCTTCTTGTTCATTAAACCACAAAATTGGTTATAAAAACCTAGCAACTTTTTATTGAAATTTTGGACTAAACATTAATTTAACATGTATTTTCTATTTTTAGGTACATTATTAGTGCCGATAGACATTCGTGTATCCAGTTACAACAGTAATCTGGATGTAAGCCGTGACGCATCACATTCAAGTTTGGAAGTTCCATCTTCATCTTATTATTCTGATTCTTCAAGTTATACAGAAACAAATATAGATAATAGCAGTGAAAATGTCATTCCAAAAATAGCAGACGAATTGAAAAAGTCGTCTGCATCCTCCCAAAGACAAAGGCGCAGACTTGTTCGCCAAAAGGTTGTCAGTGAAAGTCCGCCTGCAGTGGATAAATGTATTTTGTTGAATTTATATGAATTATCAGAATCGAAAAAGAAATCAGGATCAGGTTCACAGTCACAACCATCATTACTTGTTCAAAACAAAGATGGCCAACATGGCTGTGAAATTTGTAAATGTAAAATGTCTAATGTTGGCTGTCGAAGTGTTGCCAAACATAATCCTTTACACAGAAGTCAGTCAAGTGGTGCAGAGAAAGTTAAATTTAGAGATAGACACTTTGCTCAGCGAAGGGGTGGACGTGAGAGGAGGTCACGAGTCTATGTAAGAAATGTATCAGATGCTTCAAATGCTAGCTCATTAACGAGAGACAACAGTGTCTCGCAAATTGAAAAGCATGTGACTTTGTCACCAGATCATTCTGAACAGTCAGCACCTATTAAAAGCCCTAATCGACCTTATCCACAAACTCGGGATAGTACATTAGATTCAGGTTCATTTGATTGGTCGGCAGATGAAGCTGCTTGTGATGAGGAGGTGCGTTTGATTACTGGTACTCCCCCAGAGACTGAGGATGAGATAATAACTCCAGCATGGACAAAAGAAAGTAATTCTAATAATGACTGTTCTATTTGTTCCACAGTAGTTCAGTCAGAAGCCAGTCCAAGCAGTTCTGATTGTTTGAATCCACTTGGTAACATGGAGTCTACACCAACAAACAGTATACTTAATTCTCATTCATTACCAAGTCGTCATTCACCAATACCACCATCACATTTATCCGTAGATATTCCAGCTCATTCATCACAACCATCATCGTCATATTTGTCACCAAATACAATGAGAAATTCACCGGAAAAATTATCATTACCAACATCATTAATGGTTCCAAGATCACCAAAACCCTCACGATTGTCCCCCTTGTTTCTAGCTGTACCCGTCTTTGAATGTAAACAAAGTGATAATTGTGAACAACGTTCCCCCCTTTTTGTTCCCAGAGTAAATACCCCAGTGCCTTCTAGAAATATTGACAATGTATCCCATAATTCCATTAGTCCCTCAGGAGCAGATGGACAGCAAAGTACTTGTGATAAGCATTTAGCAGACTCAGATCAGAGCACATCTGTGATAATTAAGCCTGATAGTCCTTTGTCTTTGCGCAGACGTTTGCATCCAAGTCTGACACAAGAAGAAGACTGACTTAAATTACTGTTGTAAAATTTTAAACAAAAATTTATTGACCATTTCACATTAATTGCAGTTCTGGCCATTTAAAATTTGTATTACCTAGTTCGCAGGCCATCCGAAATTAAAATTTCCAATGAGTCCCCTATTTTTATTTCAGAAATTGTAAAAAAAAATTTTTGATCAATATAGTTAGACCCCACATCACTTTTTTCTGCAGTAAAAAATTTTTTTTTTAAATCTGATCTCATCATTTTGAAAGAATATGGTCTGAGAATTGGAGAATACTTTTTTTATTGGCCTATTATTAGACTATTTTTGATGCAAATACCCATCTACTAACTGTATTTGAAAATGTAAAACTGCAATTATTGTGAAATTGAATTTTTATCAATGCAAAACTGAAATTTTGGCATTCCTACATAAAAAATAGTTTAAGTTTTATATTATTGTTAAAAGAATTTAAGTGTGTTTTCTATTAAATTGACGAATGAGGATCATAACCTTTAACCTTAAATTCTTGTGAATTCCCTCTAGATGATAGCTGTTACATTGTTATTAGCAACAAAAACAGAATTCATCATTACATCTTTTTTTTATTATAGTTTTCTCATGTTTTTAACATATTGTACAATTGTTTCATACAATCAGACTTTTCAATGCAGGGTACATAGCATAATAATTGTTATTTTTTTTATATTTCAACCCAAAAAGCACACATAAAATGTCAAGAACAAAATTTAAGAATTATTCTTAAACTTGTACCTTATATTTCTTTGTATAAGTCACCACTTTTTTCTGAAGTTGATGGTGCATCTTATTTAAATGTGCAGTGTTTGTTTGTCAGGTCATTGGAAATTTGAAAACATTTGATGTAAAAATTTTGCTGTCAGGTCAAGTTTAAAAATAGATTTGGTCATGAAATTGGCCCAGAATTAAAAAATAATATTTATGAACTCTTTTATTTTCATTTCTTGATGGGTTTGAAAAAAAATAAACATCATCTAATGGGGAAGGTTAGAAAATTTAAAATATAGTGATTTCTGAAAATGTTTTATACTCTATGTCAGAGTTTGTTGGAGCGCCTAAAAAGGTTGGGAATGAAAAACTGTCAACCGTATTCTTATAAAATAGTGTTTATTTTGTAGATTGAAAAAAGTGTAAATGACTTGCAGTAATACTTTTTAGCAATCATGATGTATTTTAAGCTGCAATGAGTTTTTAATTCTCTACGGGGAATTAACATTATAAAATTAGCCATTTGTTTACCGGAAGTGGCTCTTTGCACGTGCTGTCACAAGACCAGGAGTACACATTGTCAATGCTGCGTAATAATTAAGTAATTTAACTAAGATTAAATATCCTGCAAAAATTCATAATGGGAAGCCTGAATGGAATTTCAAATTAAATTCTTCTGATATGTATTGCAAGCGGGGTCCTAATAAAAAAATATGTGGGCAATATTTCAAGTTACTTTATCTAGGTCAAACTTCAGCGCTCCCGCCAAAAACAAAGATGGCAAACTCTCAATGTTAAATCCCCGAAGAAAATTTCAGGAGCAGATAATAGTATGTAAAACTCTTTTGCACAGTGTAAGTTTTGGACCGTTTACCGTGGGGTAATTTCTTTCTTTGGATAAATACAAAGGCGGAAACGCACATTTAATTTTATAAAGCCCAAATTCACACTCCTGAAAAGCTTGCCATAGAGTATAGGAGCTTTTAATTCAAGATATTCTATTAGTTTTTTTATGGGAATTTGGAAATTGATTTCACAAAGTGCAGATTGTGTAATTATTTTGGCATGCAAAGATTTGGTCAAGTCTTTTCTAGGTCAGATTGTCTATATTCTCAAAATTGATTTTAAACACATTTTTTGCTATTTTCCCATAAAAGATAAATATAAAATTTTGTTGGAAAATTCATTTAATCTGTGGTTTTTGGGTTGAATACCATTGTGTGATTTTTGCTATAGGCTAGATGAAATATTATTTGTGATGTGAGAAATTCCATTATTTTAGAAATTCAGCACTTTTGAGTGGTTGTGAAAGATGACTGTGAATCAGTTATAATTTGTTACTTTTTTTTACTTGAAACCATGAAATGGTCATATGTGAAAATGCATTGATGAAATTGAACATTTTTACAAGAAATTGATTTTAGTATATTCCATCAAATTTTCAAATTATTCATTATTTTTGTTTAAGGTTTGTATTATTGAAATTATGTATGGTTGCCAGGGCAACATAAATGGATTACTATTGGTGTCAATCTGTGTTTTGAAATCTCACTTCTCTAATCCATTATGCCCCCCCCAATCCACTAAATCAAACTCTAATAGATTCTTTATAATGAGGTATATTATTGCACTTATAAATTTCGACATAATAAATTTCTTGAGATTTCCATATGTCAGCTGGGCTTTTTAGTGTTAGCATAAGGGGCACATACCTCAAATCCCCCATTTTTTTGTCTTTGCTGAATGTGATCCAATCAATCTAGAAATATTCCTCAACAGTAAGTGGAAGCAGGTGTCTTGTCATCTGAAGAGGACTCGATACAAAATTTTGAGTATACCTATGTCTCTGTTGACTACAAATAAATTTAACATAACAACAACTGGCTTATAGCAGAGATGTTTTAGAGATCAGTCTGCAACCTTCAAAATCACCAAGGTCAGCATGGAATAGTATCTAAACATCTGGAAGTTGATGTATGACCATCAACATTCACAGCATCAGCTCCCATCAGCCTCATCTGGTGGTTTGTACATGACCTTAACCTTTAACTTATCTAAGGTCACAAAATCATCTCCAGGGTTATGTACAAACTTCAAATGCCTACATTTGAAGCTTTCTGCTGCCTCAAGTAAATCTTGAATTTACCTTGTTCACAAGTTCAGCTTCCAAAACCTCAACAGAGTTGGGGTTGAAAAGTCAATTTCCTGTTTGCAAGAAAGACATTAAAAAAAGATTTTTTCCTGTAACTGTGTTCATGCATCTTGGGTGTAAATTAATACACTTTCGGTCAAAACTTGTGTCGTGGGCATTTGTACAGCAGAAGCTGTTTTGATGCAGGCTTCAAGATCAGAAACGGAGGTACGGTTAAAGGGTTGATTGTAAGAAGACATTTAGGCCCTAGAAACTCTTTCAAAATATTTTCATTATTTGGGTTAAAAATTAAATAATGTTATCTCAGAACTTCTTTGCAATAGTTAACAAAGATAATTCTTCTATGTTATCTATTTTAATGAGGGACAGATAACTGCAAAATGTCCCATGCAAGAAACAGAAGATAACATTACATTAATCTTTAGGCAACTCAAACTATATATATTAGTGGATGGGTAGGAGGGATATGATCCCACCAGAAAAAAAAAAAAAAACGGTAATAATCAGATTACCAATTCATAGGATAATAAATTTCTCATTTTTGATCCTGAAAATTTCTGTACTATTCTGTTTGAATAAGGCAGTTTTTTTTTTTATAACAGTGAATAATGCTAAAAAAAACCCACAAAAACTAATATATATTCAAACTAACAATGTTATGGCATTAACATTAATAAGAATGGTTTTTATTCTAACAGTCAGTATTAGAAGAAAAAAATGAAAGGAATGTACTGTAAAGCCAGATTAGGGGAGATAACTCCACCAAATATGACTTTTTTTAGCCTATAAAGCTTCCATTATGGTATGGACTCCAGTTCATTATTGAAGACGGTAATGGGAAAATTGTAAAGGTCTATTTTGGCTGTTATTTGGTGATTATCTTCCTCATAGACATCAATGCCATATCTCCTATTTTTTAAAATTTACAAGCATTCTATAGAAAAAATACTGATGCCAAAATAAAAAATATCTGCCTCATTCTTGTTCAATTTGTTCGGTGAGTTTTTTGGTCATGATTCACTCAATACCTTAATCTTATGGAGAATTCTACTTAAATCCTGGAGTTTGAACACAAATCCCAACTAAATTAATGGCCAGTTCCTGAATTCAGAAAAAAGGTCTTGTCTTTATTTTCAAACACCAGATGATATAAAAGAATTTTTTGTGACATTTTCAAATTGGTCAGTTGTTGCATAGAGCATAACTGAATTCCATAGAAAAATATGAAGCATATGATTGGAATATTCAAAGAATATATACATATGATTAGATGATCCAAAAAATGATAGATTGGTTGTATTTTTTCACTTGCAGCACATCAAAATATAATTGTGATGAATTTTTAATTACATAATTTATTATTGACTGTTAATCAGACATATCTCTATTGAGTAATTTATTATTTATAAACTATATTTTTGAATATTTGTGAGTATGACTGATAAATCTGACTCTTTCATCCTTTTGAAGTATGCATAAATGTTCTTTTTAAATTGAAATGTATGTATGAATAATATTTTTATTGCAATCGTTATACTAGATGATTTTTTTCTTACATCAGAATTTTTTCATTGTTATACTATTCACATTGTATATTAAAAAGCACTAATTTATCTATGAATTATCTTGTTTGATTTATCAGCTTTCATCCTTTAAGGCATAAGTATTGTCAATGTGTACATACTTCAATAAATTGGTAGTACAGGGGTGGGGTGTGTACCATGGTCATACAGGAGCTAAAATGTCATTCAGGAAGATCAAAGAACTAGAAATTGGCTTGCATGGTGCATTTTATCAATTTTCTTGAAACACAACAAAAAATGACCCTTCAGCACAACAATGTGAAATAAAAGCATCAAATAAAACAGTTACTTCTTTTCACCACCAACAATCTTTCTGGTTGGATAAATTTCCCTAAACTATTATTATATCCAGTTAATATCTACACTAGGGTATTCACAACAACGAAGTAATGCACTAATTTTTTTTACCCACTAGATAGAAATAAACAATAAATCTGGAAAATTTTTACAGGAAATCAATCTATGCTTACACAAACACATTGCACAAAAATGACCTTGTAGAAAAAGAATGATTTGTAGTATTTACTGTATAAAATGTGAAAAGGACAACTAGTGCATAATCTGCTAACATAAGCATGTTAGTTGTACATTGTAAATTTACAAACAGGAAATGCATTTTACCACAAAATGATTCTCATTGTCTCCAAAATATTAGAACATAAAGAATAATGAAATCATGTTATAAAGTGAACTGTTGCTTTTTAAGGTTGATGATTGGTACTTCAGAGTAAAAAATTTCAGCATAGGCCCAACCAGCCGTATGGCAATTCTATGGCAAATTGAATAACAAAGGTCTTAAGTGTATTGACAAATAAAAAAATGAAAATCCAACATACAGCAAAAAAAAGTTTCACAGAAATTTCAAAAGAGATGAACAGGAAGAGTGTAGAATTCTAACGTTGCTCCAACCAGTAATGAATAAGCCGACCGCCTATGTGGTTTAATGGTAAACTTGCTGGCCTTGAGTGTGGAAGGTCATGGGTTCAATTCCTGACTTGGTCCAACCAAAGACATTCAAATTGGTATAGGCTGCTTTTCCGCAAAGCACCTAGCATAAAGGAGTAAGAGCAAAGGCTGGTTGCCATTTAAAATAATGTGTTTCTGTAAAGTGGAGGGTCTTCCTGTGAACTGTTGCTTTCATGAGCAAGCTATTAAAAATCAAGATCAGCATGTTGGTTTAGTACAAAGCAGGATTCATTCATCATCATTGATTCAAATGAATGAAATATTTGCAGCTGGATGTTATGCAACATTAAATGAATCAATCTAACATATACATGAAACAAAACATTCAACACAAAGACAAACCTATGACCACAACTCCAGACTTGGGACAGGCACATGAAACATGTGGTGGGGTTAATTAAACTAGTTGAGTGGGATCAAAACCCTCCCCTGAGTGGTCAAAGGAAAATATCAAAGAAAACAAAAGCAGAAGCAGATGAACTATAAAAATCAAACAGAATTCACTCAATCTGTGAGACTAGAGAGTACCTGGACTACAACAAATATACTACACAAAAATACATGCAAAAAAGATACCGGTACAATAATCGGTATGATTGTAAGATTCTTGAGGATAAGACATCAAGATTTGCAACACAAGATGTCATCAAACAGAATGTCCATGATTTAATACTGTGTTGTCAATAAACATAGGAAAAAAGATGGAGCAAATGCCAAATCCAAATATATCTGGGTAAGGAAGCAATTAGTTTATTAATATCTAAACAATAAAAACAAGTTTAAATGTTCAAACTACAATGTGGAATCTGTATCACTTGGTGTTCATCGTCCGTCTGTTAACTTTTACATTTTCGACCGCTGGGCAAAATGAAACCAAACTTTAATGGAAGGATTTTGGAAAGTCTTTTACATAGTTTCCGTGTTTTGACCTTATTGGATAAAAAACTTGGCTTCAATGGACAATTCTGGTTTCTGATTGGCTGATACTTAAAAAATCTACTTAGCCAAATGGATTAATATTTAATGTGGAGCATCTACATGTATGTGATGTCCTTTATGAGATTTCAAAATTCCTCATTTTGTCCCGATCAGACAAAAGAACATGACTGCCATTGATGATTCTTGTTTCTGATTGGCTGATTCATTAAAAAATCTTTTCCTTTAAAACGGCTTTGCCAAATGGATTAATTTTTGATGTAGGGCACCTTGAAAGTTTCCTCATTTTGTCTTGATCAGACAAAAAGCATGGCCATCATGGACAATTGTTGTTTCTTATTGGCCAAAACATAAAAAAAATCTTCTCTGAAACTTCTTGGCCAAACGGAACAATATTTGCCAGGAGAATCTATGCAAGATTATTTTTAAAATGAAACAATCACGGCTACTGAGTACTATTGGTCTCTTAATGTTTTTGCTTGTTTTTGTGACTGTCTCTATTGTAGAAATTTGTATAAAAATCTAGCATTTGATTTGTTAAACTTGCACTAGGCCAAAGATTAACACAATAATATACTGTTTCCGTAAGAAAACCAGTCAATAAATGTGTTCACAGTAAAATTTATGAAGTGAACATTTTCTCATATGTGTTCACAAAACTAATTAAAATGCAATGGCCTGAAACTGTTCACAGTAAAATTTATGATGTGAACTTTTCTTCATCAATGCTCACTGGCACAGTAACCAAGAGAATTGTCATGATATTAAACTAATCATTAGTGAACACAGATGAGTAAATGTTCACTTCATAAATTTTACTGTGAACACAGTTTCAGACCATTCCATTATAATTACAAGATAATGTTCAATTTATGTTTAACTGTGAACACATATTAGGTATAGTTCACCCTTGAAAACAGTTTTATTTTCAAGGATCATTCCATTTGTAAGTTAATTTTCAGATGATTCCATATTCAAGGTAATCCTTTGACCTTTTCAGGTATGTTTACCAAAATGGACTATTCCATGAGTGTTTTTAGGGTCATTCCATCTTTTTAATTGTGAGGGTTCCTATGACCATTCCATTTTTAATTTTCATTTCACAAAGCTTTCATTTTGAATTCAAAGCAATAAGAGAAAAAAATTTAGTGTTAATAATTGTATTATTAAATCTTCAAATTTTGGGCTAAGGCTTTAATGCAGGCTCTTGGGAGCCTCTGGTGAATTGTTAGCCTTAAAAATTGGTGTTCAAAAAAGGTTTCCTGAAAAATCCTGTGGATTACATTTCTATTTGTTTTTTTTTCTCTTGACAAAACCTGAACCTCAACAAAACTTCAATATTTCTCAGATGAACAAGTTCAAAGCATCAAAGAGCATTTAATGTAGCCCTGATTGGTAGCAAAATTATTTTTTTTATTTCCACTATATTTTTTTTTTTTTTGTACAATACCAAAGGTTAACATAATTATGTACTGTGTCCATATAAGACTATATAGTCAATACTGTGTTCACAGTAGATTTCATGAAGTGAACATTTACTCATATGTGTTGACCAACAATTACTTTTCCTGACAATGCTCCTGATTAACTATCATAAATTATTGTGTCAGTAGTCATAGATGAGGGAAAGATCACTTCATAAATTTTACTGTGAACACAGTTTCTGACCATTACATTTTTATAACAAGAGAGTTCAGTGAACACACATTAAGAAAAGTTTACTTCATAAATTTTACTGTGAACACAGTTTCAGGCCACTCCATTATAAGATATAACTGTGAACAAATATTAAGAACAGTTCACCCTATAACAGTTTTGGTCTATTCCATTTTCATTAAAAAGAATACTCAGGAGCATTCCATTTGTAGGTAATTTTTTGGAAGATTCCATGTTTTAAGATAATCCTATGACTTTTTCATGTGTGATGTATGGTTTGGACCATTCCATGAGGGTGCCATGAAGTATTTAGGGTCATTCCATCCTAAATGATGGGAAACCGTCCGACTGAGAGCATTAGTTTGCTGTGTAGGATGTTAATAACTTTCTACCCCCACCCCCCAATGATGGGAATAACCCACCGACTGAGAGCATTAGTTTGCTGTGTAGGATGTTAATAACTTTCTACCCCCCCCCTCCCAATGATGGGAATAACCCACCGACTGAGAGTATTAATTTGCTGTGTAGAATGTCAATAACATTCACACACACCCCAAATGAAGGGAGTTTTAATTGTGATTGTTCCTATGTTCCTATAATCATTCCAATTTTTAATTTTTATCTCACAAAATTGAATAAAAAAGCAAGTAATTTTTCCTAAGTCATTAACTGTATTAGAATTATTCTGGTTATCTTTCACCAATCCATCATATTATTAACTGTGCAAATTTTGGGCTTAGGCTAAAAATTTGAAGACTTCATAGAAATACAATCACCAAAAGCTCACACATTTAACAAGCCATTATAAGGATCATTTTATATCAACAAAATGAACAGGTTTAAGAACATACCATGTTTAAAGTAATAATAAAATAAGGACCATTTCATATTGATGAATAGAGCAGAGTAAGCCCATTTTTACAATCTTTCCATGTTTGATAAAGGGAGCAGTAATTGTGATGGGTGCATGGGATAATCCTCTTATCAAAAATGGAATAGTCTTAAATATGAACTCATCTAAAATGGAATGGTCCTATAAACATGTGTAGGATTATTTCATGTTTAATGAAGGGATCAATAGTTGGACTATTGTAAATGTTAAAGTTATAAATAACTTAGGATTATTTGTTATTATTTTATTTGTACAATGTGCAACATGTTCCTTCTTGTTCATGTTTTCTGTCAACTTATCACTTTGGATTGCTTTTGCTTCCTCTTAATGAAGGGAGCATAAGTATATATCCAAATTAAGGCAGGGGTAATTTGTTAAGATAAATTATTTTATGTTTACTTGTGGTTTAATACAATTTTCAATAATTTTCAGTAGTATATTGTCATACAAGTCAGATTTATTGATGAAGTGTAAGTATGTGGATAGATAATCCACAATATTTTACAAAAGTTTCTAAGTATTTTTAGTGACTGTGACCTTGACCTTGAACAGATTTACCCAAAAATCAATAGGGTTCTCAGTTGCTTGATATTTAACAATATCCTAAAGTTTCATTTGAATCAAATGTAAACTTTTGGAGTTATCGTCCGGAAACCAAGAATCATGCCGCCCGGCCACCGGCCAACTTCATTGCAACTCGGGTAAAAATAACAGACGATTGGTCTAAAAGTTTAAAGCAATATGTACTGACACTGGCTTTGTGCTTCTGTTATTGCGATATATTGTGAGTAGAAAACTGGATGCAAACTGAATCCATAACAATAAAAATAGCTCTGTATTGTAAAAAATGCCTATCTGACGTGTACATGCAATGATTCATATGGAATTTGTTTCACCTATGATGTCAGAATTTTCATAACATAATCACCCAATGTTCATACTAAATGAGTTGTTACCACTTCTTTAAATTCTGGAACACAGCCTCATAGAAGTCTTGAAATTTTTCAAAGGAACCTGACCATGAAAACAAAGTCAATATTAGAAGACATATTACTTACCGACATGTTTCCTCAATAATCATTATTCATAGGGCGTGTTCGGATATCTACCTACGGATACCTTTGGACACCATAGTTATGCATTTGTCCATGTTTTTCCTAGGGTAACCTAAGGTATCTTAAGGAGGTAACCCATGAATCCATGGACAAATACTTCGGCTAAGGTGGCGTTCAATCTTAGGGTTACCCAAAGGTACCCGTAGGTGGATATACAAATGCCTCCAATATTTGGTCCACCAATGATCACTTGTAAATGATATAAGGAACAATTATTGCCACAATTTAATTGTCAAAATCACAAGTGTAATTTTTTATAAAAAAAAGTTACTAAACTTTTCCAACTTAGACAGGAAGTTTTTTGAACTTATATACATAAAATTGGGTGTTTGTGAGTAAGAAAGGTTTGGTGGATTACCCTGAAAGCTTGCCACAGTGATATTTGGTACACAAGTGATAGTTGGTACAGTGATAATTGGCTCTGTGCCAGGCTAGATGTCCATATCATCACTTTTGTCCAGGCAATACATAATTCTGTGACAATGTTGCACATAGATAAGACAAGATAAATCATGTTTAAAATGTATTTTATTTACATATATTATTAATAATTTAACAGTGTACAAATTTTTAACAATCTCTCTAAACATAACATGAACAATACTGTTTCTATGGAAATCATCCATTATTATTATCAACCACATTTCAAAACCTATATCCTAACCACCCCCACACCCTGCCCCCTAAAAACCAAAGATTATGTCAGTACATAAAGCATTTCTTGAAATAACTTGAAAATCATGACCATTACAATTTTCAATGTATGCTTTGAACCCTAATCAAACATTATTTTCACACAGTTAAGATATACTTTTTATTAAAGTATGTTTCACTGAGCTGAGTCTCTCACTTTTCATTAAATTAAATAAAGTCCCTTTGAAGAATCTTCATAACTCTTATAAAACGCAACAGAGAAAAAGTTCGGGTAAGTTATGTATATTTCGAAATTTTTATACATACTCCTAGTTTTACTCCACTCATATGAAAAATTGGAAAATTTTGTTGTTTCCATTATAACAATTTTTGATCGCAGAATTTGTGAATTTTAGAAAATATAACATATTTTGATAGGTTTTATATCTATTGGCATATATTAAAGTAGTGCCAGAAAAAATATTCTTGGCAGTACCAGAAATGCAAGAATTTAGATGTTGTCAGAACTATAATTTTTCACAAAAATCAGCAATTTTCACATGAGTATAGGACAAACAATGACTCATGTGATACAACGAACACCAAATTCTATTGCCGGTAAGATAGTTAAACCTCATTCTACATTTCATTTTTAGATTTAGCTATTGCTTTTAGAAATAATAGCCTAAACATGAGAGACTCAGTTCAGTGAAACGTACTTTAATATAATAAGATTATATGATTAGTTTCCATAACTTATTTTTTAAATAAAAGAATCCAGTTATAAAATGGTCAATTTTAAACAGCACTGTCTGTTGTACATGGTTGACAATAAATACTTGACCCACAATAAAACATGTAAAATCAATGATTCCATTTATAGAAAAGGATTAAATAACCAAAATGAAAACTACTCATCTTTGTTTTCTAAACAGAAGAAAGCATATAATTCTTAGAATTATAAGAAAATTTATAGAATTTCTATAAAAAATTTTAGCAATTTTTGTTCATGCTAGTTTATTCATCTAAGAAATTTCTTTTTTTTTTACTTGACCTCTCTTGATAATTAATAAATAAACTAAGACAAATAATGATTAAAAAAAATGACAGTGAACTATGGTTCTTGGTTATCATTTTTAGCCAATTTCATGATCCATTAAAATCAATAAATTCAACACTAAACAAAAATTATTTATTAATATTTTTCTTAAATACCACCATCTTCAAGAATCTACAAACAAAAGATATTTTTGATGACCATGGAAATTAGTATTCATAAATAAATGTACTTTAACATTAGATATATAATAACCCTGTTTTTAAAAGTTTATGATGGTGTGACAAATTCAGTACAACTATATGTGAAAATCAGGCAAATATTAATTAACTGGTAACAAATTAATAAACTTTATACAAAACTGTTCTTGCAGTAAAATATTAAGATCAGGCTTTAAATTCAAATTTTATACATTTCTAGTCTTTATATTACTCACTTTCTACCTTTGAAGATATTTTCCTTCATGTAAATTGTAACCAACTTTGGCTTGTTTATTTATGAATTATCTCCCTTAATGAAAAATTTGCCTCCTACAATGTGCTACTCCCAGACTGATTCTGAAGAGTGCTTAAATTTACTAATATGTATATCCTATATTAGGTAATCACTGCCCAAATAACTAACAATATCTTCTGAAACTAAAATTCCTTTCAATTTATGTTTCAAATCAATTATTTATTACACATTCATTAATTCCCACTCAAGAAATGTTAAAAAGAAGACATCAATAATGTCACAGTGGATTGCAAACATGATTAGGATTAGATAACAAAAAACGATGAGGAGAGGATGACTTTGATCACTTCATTTACAAATATCATTCTTACAAACAAGTGAAAAGTTTTAGACTAATTATGACAAATTTGCTTTGTAATAAGTAAATCCACAACCCACACACACACTCCTGAAAAAATGCTTAAAAGTACTGGCATAAAAATAATCAAATGCTTAAGCAATAATAAATCAAATCCTTTTTTTTAATAACATATTTATCTTTTTTATTACAAAAGTTGTTTAGAACGTGTTTGTTAATTAATATATTGTTAGCTTATTATAAAGTAAGTTATAATATAACTGAAAATTTGAATCTCATCCTAATTGTTAAAAATTAGATTTAGAGTTACTTGCCCAAACTCCCAAAATTAGCTTTTCAAAACATTTAGCACTGAAATTTCCAAAACATTTAACTGGCCCAAACAGACTTTTTCTGATCCAAAACCAAAGGACCTGTGCTGAAATTGACCACAGGACCTTAAATAATTCTGCATCATCTGTCAGTCAGTGGCCTTGCAATTCAATCATTAGTGAAAGGAATTACTCTTAATTTTTATGCAATTATAATGCCTCTAGACTGTTTGTAAAAAAATAATTATCAACACCCTGTGACTTAAATGGACATTGATTGACTGCAGTGCAATTTAGCAAAGGTTTCAAACAAACAGCAAATCCACTTTTTAAAGAATAACAAAGTCTTGCATTTTTTAACCATTGATAATTTTGTACAATTGAAAAAGTGCAAATTCTGAAATAAATATGACGTTTTTATTATTGTGATAATGCAACTAAGTGAAAAATTGTGAATAATGCTTCAAATGTTGTATTGTTTAATCATTGATAAGTTTGTACAATTGAAATATTGGTAGTGTAAATTCTGAAATTAATATGATGTTTTTGTTATTTTGAGTAATGCGACTGAGTGAAAAAATAAGATCTCCAATTCTTATATCTGTTAACTATATTTGCAAAGAGGTTTTCTTAAATCTGCATTAAACAATCCTGAGTTTTATGGTGACTGATTTTTTAAAATTGTAATAATAAATGAATGCAATGATTTCTGAATGTACAGTAGATACAATCTCAAATTCAAAGACGAGTCTATGGCTTACAATATTATATTCAGTATAGAAGTATTAGATTATTCAGCTTTGGGTTTGCATTCCTGATACCCCATATAAGCCTTGGCTGCTGTTTTAATACATTATAAACCCTATAAAGTCAAATCAATCCTCAAGTCATCAAACCCATCAAGCAAGATATGTATGAATTTCCAATATTGATATGAGATGTAATTTTTCACCTTTTACCTTAATTTTTTGTGGTAGAAAGTTATGATGTAATTTCCATAAATTTTTGGGGAATTATGCTAATATTTATTCAAATCATGATACAAATATCTCAATAAAATGGTCCAATATGAGAATTTCTCTTTTGGATTAATTATTCTGTAAACATATATTACACAAAACGCTGCATCTGTATATCTTTCAAAGGATAAAAAAATATGCCAGCTGACAATAAATGATGCATAAATAATTCAATCTCATCAAATTAAAACAGAAAAAAAACACACAGATTATGGTTTTAAATACATGTTTGCAACATTTATTGCATTCAAATATACCATTTATATTTTAACAGTTTGTGGAGTTTTTATTTTTTACTGAGACACAGTCATATTCATTCAAAAATTAAAAATGAATCATAAAAATCCATAAAAAATAACACATGTCAACACAACTGTTATACATTATACTACACACAACTAAAAATTAGGACAAAACAGACACAATTATAAATAGTAAAATATCAATACGAAAGTTGTTCATATGACATGGGTAGAATATTAATTATTTCCCCTTATAGTGCAGAAATTATCCCCCTTTACAAACCAATTTAAATGCAAACTGGCAAACATTTACAGGTAAACAACCTTCCTTTATATAGTTAATAATGTACTCAGAAACAGAAAATTCACATTTCTGGTCAACAAACTCTATTATCTTAATAAAAAACTCACAATAACTTTTTAAAAGAAATATTGCCAAAAGTGGAAAATTACCATGTAGATCTCATAAAATCCTACAAACAATTTGTTCATTTGAACTAAATAAAAGACCAAGCTTACTCTAGTATGAAATAATTTTTACTGTAATAACATGAGAATGAGAGCCCTTCATGTATAAACAGGATCTAGGATTTGTGGAAATCCAGTGTCTAAAATAAGTGACTTTTGAAATGTATCTTATAGAAACGTATGAATTAATGCATGCAATGTCTTTTGAAGTCCTCAGCACAATAATTATGAACTTGATGGAATATTAGCACTTCTAAGTGGTTTATGAGCACTTTTAACTTTTCTTGAATAACATTAATTTGTCAGTTAACATAAAGAAAAATGTGTCCTTAGGACACAGATGCCTCCGTCTCGACAAAACTCAATAACACATTGCCTAAGGCGGGGCATACAAAGACTTTCTTTTGAAGGTTAGTTTCTGCCTAAGAATATCATACTCATTTACATTTAATCAAAAAGATACATTGATGAATATTAAATCAAAACATATTTTTCATTTTCCCTCTACTTAAAATTACCTTTATTATTTAAAAGAAAACAAAGTTTTTTATATGAATCAGCATTTGATACAAAAAATATGTAAACTATACCAAAAAACCTGAATTATTTTATCACATTTTACCTGTTCCAAATGGGAATTGCTTCAATATCATTTTATATCATTAAAACTTCGGCATTTGGTTCAGATATTAACACCATAAATCTTTTGGTCATTTCAGCATATTTTCTTTGCAACCAAACAACAAGTTTGCATGTACTCGGTAAGCAGTAAAATTTCTTATTTCAAAAAGAATTTATACTTTATTTATGGAAAAAAATCTTGCAGCTTATTAATTTTTCTGTTTCTATGAAAGTTCAAGCACAATGTAAGCACGTGAAAAAAACAAATGAAAATAGCCAGATTCTAGTGCATCGACTCTGTAGTAAGTCTGATTGAGAATAAATGCTTGACCTATAAATGATAATTTTACAATACACCAACCTCAACAATTTGAGCTGACGAAACATTACTATAGGTGTACCAAAAAAAAATCTGTTATTTATTTCTATGACTAGCTATACATGTGATACTCAAACTCACATTTTATAACGGTTTTTAGTTATTTTCACAGAAAAAATAATTTCCAACCATAATATGATCATTTATCTGGCTTTCTTTGAAAAAAAAAAAGTGTTCACTTGCATTTTTGCTCAAATTCTTATCAAATTGTTTTGAACTCTTAGAAAAGAGAAAGACTATCAAAAGTTTTTTTAGGGTTAAGTTTGACTAAGGTGAAATAAATGTCACTGGCAGATTACATTTAAATTAAAAAAAAAATAAACACACTATCCATGGTTGAAAGAATTCAATGATAAATAAAAAACAAGTGTGGACACAAAAATGTCTCACCTGTATCTGCGGCTTTGACCCTATAAACGTGTGGACACAATAATTTTCTAATCAAGATATATCTGCAAGTAATACCACCAAGACATTTAAATAAAACAAATCAATAGTCAGAAATTTTTGAAAACATGATAAAGAAGGTAATTCTTGATCAATTTT
>JAULBM010000029.1:533760-550731 GCA_032357055.1 Geukensia granosissima | reverse complement strand
GCTTTAGTTTTCAGTGTAGTGTTGTGTGTTCTATGTTTGTCTTTCGTTTCATTTTGTTGGACATGGTCTTGTCTGTCCTCGACTTAACGATTTCTGTCTGCCCCTTTGGTATCTTCGAATTCCTTTTGAAACACACGTCAGCCAAACATTACAAAAATGTTGTCAAAAAGAAATCTAGCATTCCGGAATTCTGAGTACTTTTCGTTAGAATCAGAGTGGTCAATAACAAATTAAGGTTTGTCCCTCCCTGTAACCAAATATTTGTATCTGCGTTTGCTATCTTTTTTAACGAAACAGAGGTGAACTAAGGCTCTTAATTTTTCTTTGAGTTTTTTAATGTGGAATAGTAGTATACTGGGTGGAAAAATCAAATGTTTTAATGTTATTGCAAGAGGTAAGGTAACTTGATATGACAGATCTTTGAAATTTTTTAGAATCCACATTTGATTCACGCCACTTGTTTCACAGTAACCAATGAGCCCGTTTTTTACTGCAGATAGAATAACTGTCAGTAATTTTGAAAGAGGTTTTGTGGAGCAGTTGGCAGACCCTGCAATGTAACTTGCTTGTGAAGACACTTATCCAGTAAAGTGAAGGAAGATCGAATTCTTCCTTATAAGTTGAAATTACAAAAGAAGGCAAAATTGAACGGTGATTGTCAAGAGTTTCTTCTTTAGTAAGTGTCGTTGGGGTATATGTTGGGTTGCCAAGTGAACTGTCAATACCTAATTCCTTTATCAAGCGGTCTGTGTAGTGTGATTTAGAAACAAAAACAATGTTGTTAGGGGCTGATGTCTGGCAACATTCGGACCTTTGAAGAATCCTTAGATCTTTTTTAACTTGTGAATTCGTATTTGTATCAACGACCTCACAGCCTTTACCCATTCGGAATGGGTATCTAGTTCATCTCCTTCGCGCTTCGCCCACTGTCTGCCATAATCATTGACCGAATCCATAGGGATCTTGTAATTGAACTTCCAGTTTATGGCTTGTTTTAGAAAGTTATAGATTGGTCAGATTTGTTAGAAAAATAAAGTCAGTAAAAAGTAAACCAACATCACACGTGATATGTCGAAGCAGATGGACAATTATCGTTAGTAGTTTTGTTTCTTCATTTTCAAATGATTTTTGTTTCTATAATCTTTGATGCATTTTAACGTAGCAGCAACACATAGATTACCTTTTGTCCAAACTCATATGGGATACTCAATACAAATATATGTTTGAAAAAGAAATTGAAAAAATGCTTATAAAATTATACTGAATTAGCGATACTCTCAGCAGTCCACATTTATTTTCAAATGTAAGAGAAGTTAGCACGCAGAATTGGAATATTAATAAACTTATTAACTGTCTTAGCAAAGGTGTCAACGAAAATATGTACACAGCAAGACATACACGCTTTGAGTGCACCTATTTCTTTTAAAGATATTGTCCTTAGAACATTCTGCAAGTTTGTGACATTTTTCCACCATCCTCGAACGTCAACCAAGATGGCCGCTTCTCGCCTGCCAACTAAGATCGGAGTACTTAGTTTCGAATAGAACACTTTTGAAAATCATCTTGTCTGATACAACTGAGCCAGTTGCAACAAATTTTAAAATGAATGGTCAACTCAAGATTAGTGGTCTGGCATTCCTGGAAACCGACAATTTTTATAAAGGCCAATGTATTGTCACTATCAGCTGACCGTTAAAGACTCCTGGGAGCCTCTGGTTTTTTTGTAAATTTATCTTGCAAAGGCTGTTCATATTACCGAATCTTTAATACAATTGCTTAGAACAGAATTCAAATAACAGGCAATAGTTTCTGCATTGTAAATTTAAGCAGTAAAGTTTACCACAGAAGTTAGTTACTTCACTCGACGTGTTAGCAATACTTTTAATATTGATTTTAACTACACTATACACCTGAGTAACACGACGAGTGTCACTAGTGGAGCAGGAATTGCTTACTCTTCCGGAGCAGCTGACCTCACCCTGGATTTTGTAGTATTCGTGTTACTCCAGCATTAGTTTTCAGTGCATTGGTGTGTGTTCTATGTTTGTCTTTTGTTTCCCTTTGTTGGCCATGGTCTTGTCTATCTTCTGAGATAAAGGACTTCTGTTTGCCCCTTTTGATATCTTCGAATTCATTGAATGTAGGGAAATTACAATCGAAACGCTATTTTGCCATTCGAAAGGTACTATTGAAACAGATTCGACTTTGACATTATGTTTATCTGGGTAACAATGTTGAAATGGAAAGACAATTATGATATTTTTTGACTATCTTATGACACCCACAAAAGGTTGGGCTGTATAGAAGTATCATCCTGTCTATCTGTCCCTCCGTTTGTCAACATATCTTTTAAGATCCTCCTAAACCGTCCATTGGATTTCAACGAAGCTTTACATGAGCATTAGACAAAATATGTAGATATGCACATAAGAAGGAATTTCATCTTGACTCATTATAATTACAAGGGCAGAAAATCAACGTGCCCACAGTATGTCTTGTTCTGTTTGAAATTGTCTAAGATTGTGCTGTTTGCTTTTACTGTGCTCTGGTTTGATAATATGTTATGGAAAGCTCCCATAGTACATCACACCGGCGATTACTTTACAGTGGACTGTTTTATAGAATTATTGATTTGCTCACATATGTCAGATTAAAGATTAAAGGCAGTAAAAATATGCGACATGTTAAAGCAATATGAACAGAACTCGTTGGTACTTTGTTTTTTTTCATTTTAATAGATGATGTTTTTATCTATAATCTCAAATGCATAATAAATTAATGTTTAACATAACAACAACATATTAAAATATATATAACATGATGATTGCCTTACATTTTGTACAAAACCATATGTGATACTCAAGCTCAACATTTAATAATAAATACATCTTTGGATAAGAATATGAGAAAATGTAAAAATGCTGATGTCGGTGATATGATATTATGATCTGATATGAGGTTTATCAATACTCTAAGGAGAATAGACATTTACGTTTTCTCTTATTTAAAATGTTACAGGAATAAGCATTAAGTAATAATTACATTCCTTGCTACCAACAACGAAGTTATTGAAATATAAACTAACTTATTTACTTACCAACTAAAGGTTTAAACGGAAATAAGTACATAGCTATGATCTATAATACAAGTTAGAACTGAAATACCCCCACCCAATAACGAAATCCTGAAAGCCACAAACAATTTTCCGTTAATATATTTCATTAATTCCTTAGGAATTATCATTTCAGTCCTGTCATTCTGATGAAAAATTTACTGGTTGTACAATTAAAAAGTTTATTATTTTAACTAAAGATAGGTAGAATAGTAGCGAAAAAATAATGCACAATCAATTTGAGATACATTTCGCTCGTGATCATGAATAACACGCACACACCTCAGGCACTTCCTGATCAATTTTCTTTGAGTGTTGAAAGTTATTTTTGTCGGAAAATCTGATTTAGACATTCAAATTTTAAAGTTATATAAGATGCTCTGTAAAGACGCAACAACACTGATCTTATCCCATAATCTTTGTAAGTTATGTGTATTACAGGGACATCAAAGGAATGTTCAAATTCAAAACGACCCCCTACAAACATATAAAGAGGAAACTTAAAAGAATAAATATACGGTCACCTGAAAAATATTAAAAATTAAAACATTCAAAAATGCATTTTAAAAACATATTAAGATCACACGATACTGTCAGTTACTTGCAATTTAACATAGATAATAATAATTTAACGGGTAATTTAAAAAATTGAAAATGCACCGAAACGAGAACAAAGCATTCCGGTGGCATTCCATCACACTGTAGTACAAGGCACGGATACACATTTACGTGTCAACAGGTAGTTATCATTGTCAAATTTTCAAACCTACTTGACCATAAATTTTAAAATACCAAAATTTGATTTGCTGGAAAATTTTAATAATATCATGCTGTATGTTTTAAAGTAATCCAAACCAAAAGGAAAGTGAGTAAGCAAGTGTCACATACTTAATGAAATTTTCATGATAAAAGTGAATTTAGCCATAAAAAAAGATTTAATAAAAAAGGACGGTGTCAATAAACTTTTAATTAAGGTAAAGAATATCATAAGTTTGGTAGTGCTTTTCTGTCTAAGACGGCAAGAAACTTTTATCGGAAACTACATTCTGTACAAAATATAAATTTATGAGTTTGTTTTCGACTATTCTTTACAAGGTCGGTGCAATTTGTTTATTTGCTGTCGTAGATAACTGATTAATTAAGTCCAGGACTTTTACCTATTGGAAATCTTAAATATTACGATCACCAAAATTAATCATAACCAATTCTCATCTGATATAAAAGATGAATATATTACAGAAGCTGATAAGCTGATTAATAGGCTTGTTATGAATGAGTCATACATATTGACCATATCTATTTAGTGGACATCGTAATTCATTAGACCGCTTACAGACATTTATGAATAATCAATGTAGGAAGACTAAATTAGACCATATCAAACATAAATAGCAGAATATTATACATTGTAAAGTACAAGATAAGGATCGCAAGTAAGAATGGCCATTAGCGTCTGACACCTTAATGCCAGAGAGTATAATATCCTGGAATTGTTCAAACACCCACAATGCTCTTAAAAAGTCAAGATCAAGCTTCTGTTTTGCAAATAAATTACGTCATTATCTCGTCACGTTTTGGTAATATGTCATAACAGGATTGGTGCTTGGTGACAAAAACATATTGATACTACGACGGAAACGTTAATAAATGTTTCCATTATGAATGTTCCTGTAGCAAGATACTGCAACATACTCTTTATCTGTAGAAATGAGCAATACAGAATTTGTTTTAAGCTTGAAAGTTCTCAAGGACAATTTTACTGTAATCGCCCCACAATAATAAAAATTATTATTACGTAAGATGATAAACAAGAGGGATTGCAAATCTTAATACCCTCCCGGTGCCATGTAGATAAAACAAAGATTTTTTGAATGACAAAATCAGATTTGTAGTTTTGCGATATCGAAGTTGAGTCGCAACAGTACGTTAATATTATGGTTATTTTACAAAAATGACCCCTGTACATACAGTTTTATACGACCGCCATAAAATTTATGGTCGTAATATGTTATGGCAATTTCGTCGTCGCTTTTTCTTCAAGCATTTGTTTTTAACATACCTGAGCTTAAAGGTCATTGAAGTTTTTGCTATCACTTTGTGTGAGATTTTTATGGGACAAGAAAAGAGTTCTAAAAATAGTATCCCCTAATTTCACGTGTTGTCTGTATATGTAAAATGCGGTTTTAGTATTAAACAAAATCATTTTAAAGATAGAATGTCCAAATAATACACGCATGAAAGCTTTAAGTATTATTTAAAAATAAATAGAAATATCCTTTGTTATTTTGGTGGGCAAGGTAGTTCTTCGGACGATTCATTGGCTTGATCTATCTTCCGAATTATTCAATCGCAAAGCTTGTAGACCAATGAAACAAAGGGACTGGATGCTTTTGTCAAATACAATCCATTCAATTTCGAGAAAGACAATAGTATACACGAACAAATGTCTACAGTATTCAGTAAATTCAATAAGGTTAACTGGTGCCAGATAACCGGCTATTTCGAATTTCCATTCTCGTCAGTGGCACAAGGGATATATGTTAATTGCTTTTACATCGCTCTAATAGATATTAAATGTTTGTTGTGAATACTGGCATGAATTCCTGGTACCAGGAATATTAAGAATCCCCATCCGTCTGTACAAACCAATGGTAACTTGGTAATTTCAAGAAATGGACTGGCTTGATGACTAAAAATACATGCCTAAATACTTTTATAATCTTGAACGTCAGCAAAAGGACATGGATTGTCAGAAAACACCATTATACGTATGAGAGCATTTCCTTTGTGTTATCATTCGATCAAGATTCTAGTTATAAATCAAATCGTGCTAATGGTACCCGAAACAAAATAGAATAAAATCAAGGTCTATACAGCGGATAACCAACAGTGATTATATAGCTGAATAAACTGCTGGTGACGATGTCATCAGAAACAGATTCTTTGTATGACAAAACAGAAAAAATGAATTACGTGTTGTGTTTTGTGATATCGAAGTTAGGGTCACTATAAAAATATTTTTTACAAAGTTAGAGTATCGAAGGGCACGAACAAATTCTTTAAATATAGTGCCTATAGTTTCTCTCCTGTCTGTAAATAAAGGTAGAAATTCAATTCTAATTTTAAAAATAGATTACTTAATTATAGATATTTTAATGTCCAAATAATGTACATGTGATTGGTGTAAGTATTGTGTTTCAAAATGCATAGAATTTCCTAAGTTTTTTTGGTGGGCAAGGTAGTTTCCAGGGAAGAGAATCCATTGGCTATATTTATCTCACCATTTTTAACTAGCTTATAGGCTAATAAACATAGGGATTTTATACGAAGACGTTAAATCAAAGGATTAATTGTTAAATATTCAATTTCTTTTAAGACAATAGGAACCATAAACCGATGCTTTAAACGTATACAATAAATTCAGCACAATCCCCGTTGGCTGTGCCAGATAGCCGGCTATTTCGGTGGTAAATATATATTTACACATGAAACTTTTGTTATTTAACCTATGAAATCGTCAACAAAATTCACAATCCACGATCAAATGATAGTTAAATGAACAAAAAGCACAAAGAACATTAAGATGGTCATCATAAACGAGCGTAGTTCATTAAATCAATTTGGATTCCTTTTTATATTATCTTACTTCTATTTCATGGTTTATTCATTCCAACTTAGTATATATTAAAAAATCTACCCAAACACCAAAAATATATAGTTAATATCATGCCATTTTTGATATTTTTTGCAAAGGTTAATAGATAGTTAAAGAATACTATTTTGAGGTATGGTTGATGATTCTATCATGGTTTGTAAGCCGAATGTAAAGTTTAAATATTGACTTAGGAAATGCGATACAACTATATTACTTTCCGATCTCAAAGGGACATTCTTTTATAAACAAATTAACAAAGAAAAGTAATAAATGAAATGTACAATGAAAATGACATCTTTTCAATGAATGGCAGTGGATAAAATCAGAAATGAATCGAACAGCCTATGATTTTTGAACAGCAAATGAAGTTTTCTGCATGATCTATTAAATTTTTTCTTATAGACCGTCATCTTTTTGAAACATTTTAAACCACACGGAAATAGATTTGTAGAAAAAACTAAACAACGAAAATGGACAAATCGTCGTCTAGATGTAATATGAATGAAAATGTGTGAAAGACTTGTTAATCTAGTGATGAACATCTTACTCTGAACACAAACAATATATTTACATTAACTGTCAATATATATACATATATAGATAGAAAAAGTGAAAGACAGAGACATTGAAACAAAAAAATGACAAGTTTATCATAAACGTCCTATGTAACCGCAGTAACACTAAGAATCAGTTATTTTTTTAATTTGTCTAAAGAAAATGTCTTTAGTAAACATTACTTCTATTTTTTTCAGTCGTATTGCCAAGAAAGAAAAGAAAGTGTATTAAATATCTTACAGTAACATAAATTAAGCCCAATTATGCCACTGGACAGATGTCAATAAGTCGTAAACCAGTCATTGTCTGGGAATTCCAGGACAAGCGACTGTCGCGGTATAAGACATGAAGCTTCCAAACCTACGCATCTAGGGTTTGTTGATGCAAACATTTTTGCTAACAGAAAAGGACAACAATTACCTATCCAATAATCATACAAAACAAACATTTCGGAATGACATTTGAAGTATTTCATTGGAAACATTTCCCTCTTTCCGCATAACAAGAAGTGTGTGCTAATGAATGTCTTCAGATTTGATATTTGGTCATGTCTTATTGAATATCTAAAATCTTGAATGTAAACCAGTGAGGGAAATTTACAGATCAATCTCAAGGAAATGAAAATAAATAAGAAGATTGGAACCAATTCACTTCTTACATGGTAATTAAATTATATACAATTCAGGTAATGCGGAAAGAGTTGAAACCAGAACAAACCTTAGCAAACATCACAGACAAAAAAATTCTCGTTCACTGAGACAGCGCTATCAAGTCCCAAGTGTCAATTTTAACAATATCCACACTGGTTTTTCTTTACACCACTAAACATTCATTAACACATTAGTTATTATAGTGACAGAACGACCAAAAAATCCTCGAAAAAAATTACAAACAAAAAAGCCCTATGTTCTAATAATATTGTATCAAGAAAAGAAAACATGTTCTTGCAATTATCTTATAGTTCACCAGAATGTCAATATAGTTAAAAAAATCTTTTTGTCATAAAAATTATAAACTTCTTTTGATCTTTAATGCATACCTTCTAACTGCATCGTCATGTAAAAGCATCTTATATACCAGATATTTTCCAGACTGTAATGCTACAATACTTGTAACTATTTGAAGGAATTTTTACACCATCGCATACTTGTTGACATGTTTTTTTAAACTAGTTTTTTTTAAAAATTCTTAAAAGCAATATTATGAATAGTACTTAACCAAGCTTTATATTGGGTTTTGTAGGTTTCGTATTACTCCAGCTTTAGTTCTGTCTTTCGTTTCATTTTGTTTGCCATGGTCTTGTCTTGTCTTCTGACTTACCAATTTTTTTCATAACCTTGGTTTGGTGGCCGTCTCTAAACCTTCATACAATATGGAAAAACCTTTACGAAGTTGTATAACAACATCAAATTGATAAAAAGTGTTACTTTTTAAGTTTCTAATTTGATGGTTTAGCACCATGTTTGATTTTTCATGTCTTACTCTAATACATTTCACTTTTTTACTACCTACAAGTGGAAAATCACTATTTTTACTACATTGATCTCGCCGTCTTTTCCGCCGAGCAGTCAAAAGTATTTCTTTTTGGTATATACAAAATTTCTGTCTTGAGTTTGTACCCCTCCAACCTATAGTCAATGAATTACTTGTAGTACTATTTTCAACAAGAAAGACATCCAATTTCTTTGGAAGCGAAGGATACCTAAGTTTTGACTCTTTAGTTGACACAACTAATCGCACAGTTTTAGGAACGTGTTTTCGGCGGCTTCTCAGTTCTATAAAATATGTATCCGCCTCTAAGCTATTCATTTTCAAACTGGATGAATTTCTCACTTTCTTTTTTAATACTGTCTGGCGCGTTGACCCTCTTTTAACTCTAACTTTCACCCAACCAGTACATGAATGGACGGCAAGAAATAAATCACTGGTATTCTTAAGGTCAAATTTGAAGTCATGCCTTAACTTTGATTTTGTAAAACTTAACTCTAGCAATTTTCCATCTCTGACTTTTATAATTCTGTCTCGCTTCTTTCTCTTTTTAGTCTTTACAATTAATCTTTTATACGAACTACTTGAATTAGTTCTTTTATTTATTGCATACACATTAACAAAATAAGTTTTGCCAGGTCTTGCCTGGGTGAATATGTATTTTGTGTGCCTACCAACACACGTGTAATGTATTTCCCGTGAATTTGTAGGTTTAACTGGCCTTGCTTTGCTCCGGAATGTCTTTTGAACTTCATCCTCCCATGGAAAGAAAAAACCACTGTTTTTAGGTGGTTTCGGCACAGTATCTCCTAACATGTGAGACATTAAGGAACAATAATTGTCGTAACTTGTCTTAACATTTACAGACACACAATATGTTATTAAATTATCAAACGGAGTCTCGTCCTGACTAGGATTCCACGAAACTAAGAAACTTTTTCGGCGTATCCTTTCTGCACTAACGGTTGAATTCTTCGGTAAAGAAGGATAATAATTGCTATTAGCAAATTTTTTCAATGTGAGAAAAAACTTAACATATGTGTCACTTTCTGTTGGCTTTATAAATACTGTATAAATTCCACTAGAATTCGATCTCCTTTGAAACGTATGTGCACTAGACCCAACATATGAATCGATTAATATTCCTGCTGACGTTGTCGGTTTTGGACTAGCTGGTTTCAGCTGATCTCCAAATGGATCATTGTCTGAAATATTAAAAGTTAAAATTATGACAGTATTTTGTGATTTAATGCTACATGAACTGAACCAATCAAAATCGAAGAAATCAAAATCGACTATTTTAACAAGCAAACCATTTTGTGACAGATTGAAGTGAATTAAAATTAAAAATGAAACAAAATACAAAAGCCACACAGGAGCATGATATATATTCATATTTCCTATGTTCTATGACTAGCTTTATGAAATCGAATGTCATAAAAAATGTTCATTGGATTAAATAATGGCATGTGTTTTTGTAGGTATTTAAAATTTGCCCATTAAAAGAAAACAAGTACATGAAGTATGTACAAGTTCTGTACCATAAGGTTAAACGTTTGGCCGCTTTTAGTGACAATGATATTAAAAAAAAAATCATGATTAATTTATCTTCAACCGAGGCGGCGCATCAGATAATTTTTAGTAGTTATCTCCTATCAAGACTGTATATAAGTTCATCGTTCTGGTAAGCGCTACTCTGTACTAGTGTGAACTCATTGTATAGACTTGGCACAAATAGACAGAGCGAAAAAACATTATAATGTGTGTGTTAAAATATATAAAAATAACAAAGCAATATAAATCATATTTTGCATGGATATTGTCATTTAGATGACTAAAATTACACTGCTGTAATTAGTGGTTTGCAAACATCAAAGAAAATTGTTATTAAAAACACGATCAAATAGGAATTCCAGAAGTCAGAACAATACATAGACCCAACACCTTGAATGCATAAGTGATACGGCAATCATAATGACGGTCTGTTTAAAAGATCTCCATATTTTTTTACCATTATGTTTTGTCTAGTTCACTGTTTTCTACACAGTATTGTAAGTAACCAACTCAGATAATGTACTACTGGCGTTTTGATAAAAAACAATTTAAAAAAACATAATTACTGAATGTTTTCCTGTAACAGATATATTAGGAATTAACTTTCAAGATTAAAAAATGTGAGATATGATTGCTAATGCAATTGAACAACTTGTTAAACAGAACGACTTTAAAAGAATATGAGAAGAATAAAGAAACTACGAAATATTCAAACTATTGTGTCACAGAAATTAACATATACATTCAGTAGCACTTCTGTCTGCCGCTTTGGTATCTTCGAATTGCTTTTTCCAGTAGTTACATTAGGTCATAATTTGCTAACATTTCTAAAAGATAAGCACGATATGGCTCATTTATACTTCGTCGAGCGACTACCGCAGGTTACCGCGAGATTTTCGCTGAAATATAAACAAAACCTAGGCAATATGAAACACATAACTATTTTCGCGCGGTGTCGTGCGACGTCGTGCGTCGATCACTTTTGAAGCATAAATGAGCCCTCAGTCTTACAAATGCTTTGTATCGTTGAGGTAAAATCCCGAAACTTTAATTTATATCTGGATTGTTTCCCCAAATTGGCTCTGAGCGTACTTCAGGATAGATACTTTGAAACACATACAAACAGATATTTTAGATTACAAGTTATTTGAGCTATTATCATTAAATAATACAGAACTTCCAGAATCAAGCAACAATACAATGACCAAACCAATATTATTATTAAAAAGTTCTACTTGATTTTTTAAAATAAAAAAAGATGATCACCGTTAAGTAAAAAGCGAAAAAGAATATGAGACAGCAACCTCGCAAGCAAAACAATGAAGACTGAATGACTGATTCTTACTGTCTAGCGGAAAATATGGGATTGAGTAGGGTCGATAAATCAAGCCTTGCAACTGGTCACCTACTGACCACTGAAAGCGATTTTTAACGTGCATCAAACGTTACATATTCTACAAACGGATCGTATTTTACTTCTCTCTCCGGACTGGTTGTGACTTTAAACATCCCCAAAACCAAAGACTTCTCTTCAGGAGAATAAGTGCCTCCAGGAAGAAGACACCTTATACATATTCTTTCCCGGCTCTTCCCGTGGGAAGGGATTGTCTATACATTCCGCTCAACCAACGAACGCTCTTAAGCAGGGATTCTACATGCTGGCGGAGAAACCAAAACGGCCTATTTCTATACCAATGGCGCAAAACAATGATAAAGAACAGTACAGAAAACAAAATAACCCGAACATATATATATGGAAAATGCGGACCCAACCTTAAAAGATCTGATACGAAAAATCTGCTTATTACAACGAAAAAAAAAAACCATTTAACATTATTAACAAAATACAAATGATTTTTTTCGATGTTTTATCATAGATTTGGTAAAGCGTTGTAAGTTTCCACAACAGTAAAAATTAGCCTTTGTGTAAATAATTCCAGGGCCAATGTTATAAAGATGATGGACAAGTTGTTTACTAATGGGAAATTTAGGACCTTAAGGTCAATAACATTTTATGTCAGTGACCGATGGTACCACAACATTGCACCTGTAAGACCAAGTGTCTCAAAAATATGTTGTGTGTAAATTTACTCGTTCACTTATTAACGATTAGCTTCCGAAGATGAAAAAGGCAACAAAATGATATAAATAACTAAAAAGCACAGGAGAATGTGAAATTATTTACTGGCTTTATGTAAATGAAAAAATGTAGTCACTTAAGCCATACTGTATTGATGTTTCTCATCAAACTGTCACTTACGTACCTTCATAATCATTGCTTACTGAGATACTTTTGTAGAGAACACTTAATTCGACAGCAGATGCACAAGGTGTTACTTTTAAAGATACAGGACTATTGTCGTCTTCAACCAGAAATAAAACTCTGCAAAATAAAAAAATCACGCATAAAATTTCAAATTTTATAACAATATGCTTTTATCCACGATCTTTGTGGTTGTATTTGACATTTTGGATTTCCATATAATTTTTGGTTGACAATGATAAAAAATTCTGTTATTTAGTTTTTGTTTTATGTAACGTTCTATTATTTCCATCTCTGCTAACGACGCCAGGACAAGTCCAGTATTTATTTTAGATCATCCCAGTTTATTTGTTTCACGTTTTAAATTGTTTTACTGATGCTGTAATAATAAAATCAAAAACACATATTTGTCAAAATAAGGTTAACTTTGGAACTTTTTTCAAATGATTCCTTGTCGAAATCGAAATAAATTATTTCAAGCATCATTTTCGATAGCTTACTGTTTTCAAGATAAAAAAGGGTCAAAAGATGGGGGTCAAATATATCATGTGGTGCCATGAGAGATTTTATTTTAATTTTTAATACATTTTGATGGGTCTTTCAACTAATTCTTCTCAGAAAATACCTTCATAGATCTCTCGACGGATTTTTGCCACATTTTCTTAAATTTTTTTTTATCCGATTTCGATTTTTTTCAAATGTTTCTTAGTTTAAAAATGCAGTAAACCTACCCAAAGAAATATCTTTCCGTTTTTAAGATAAAAGGGGCCACAATGTCATTTTGTGCTATGTGGGGCATCTTTTATTTATTTTTTAACGGTTTATATTAATTCGATTCCTCTCAGAGGTATATCTCATGTTTCTTGGCTTTATGACTGAGGTCATAGTTAACTCTATTTTTTGTTTGTTTCCTAATGTTAACGCAAATCCAACCCCTCAATTTTGGCATCGACGTTGTACAAGTACCAGAAATCCATGTTCGCAGCCTGAACACAACGATGTGAAGATATTTATAGGGCATAAAAATTTAAGCTTTTAAATCCGGAGGTTATACTTTAGGGAGACCCATTACAAAAAAAGCACAGATGGTAATTCACTTGAGGAAAGAAATTTTTGTTTGACATAATATTTGTGACGGCCAAGAAAAATTGCGTTTGTTCTAGATGGCTTCACCATCATTTTGTTAGTTTTGTGAATATCTGTTTCGATCAATGTCATCTAAATATTTATAATAACTACACATTCATTTGTTTACTTTCTTTTCTGCGATATACATATAATGATGGCTTTCCAAATAGCTTTTAGTCAAAGTTCATAAAACAATAATTTAGAACAATTAAGGATGTGTTCTAGTCTTTTTTCAATGAAAAAAAACAACAAAAATGTGCATGTCATTATCAATCAAGGTTATAACACATAAAAACCAGAAATCCACTGAATTACAGGTTCCTGGCATGGGACAGCCACATAAAATATATGTCGGGATAATAAACATGTTTGAGAATACTCAATACTCCCTATTATCTGGGACAGTGGTGTGACAAAACGACATGATTTTAACTGTTAAAGTCGATACATAGCACGAAGACGATAACAAATAAAAGAAGAGACTACAGGATGTACCGATCTCGACCGTACTCGCTGTTTTCTGATAGCTATTTCAAAATCCAAACACAGTTGATAACACAACTGGTTCTCTCAAGCTACGACATCAATCAACACACGTACGGCTAGATTTAGTGTACAAACTTAATGAATAACCAAAGAAATAAGGTACAAGTTCCATAATTAAAATTATTGACATCATGTAGGTAAAAAAATGTAACAAAATAATGACTTGCATCCGTTTTTATAATAAATAGTGAGCAGGGAATCAATGTTGATACCAAATAAGATAATATTCAAAGATCTCAAATTAATATTGTAAAGATAACCTTTAAGTATTATCCCCATGGGTTGTATTGAAAGTAACGAGCTGTAATGCACCAATTTTTACCAGAAAATATAAAATTTAACAATTAAAATATATTTGGTTTATTTAGAGACATCCAGGAGAAGGAATTCGAAGATACCAAAGGGCAGACAGAAATCGTTAAGTCGGAAGACAGACAAGACCATTGCTAACAAAATAAAAGGAAAGACAAACATAGAACACACGACACTGCACTGAAAACTAAAGCTGGAGTAACAAAACCCTACAAAAACCAGGGTGAGTTCAGGTGCTCTGGAATGGTGAGCAACTCCTGCTCCAATAGTGACACTAGTCCTTTAACTCATTGTAGCAATACCAAGTGAAAATTCATTTGTCATGGAATGTTCATGAATTAGCTGATTGGATTTATGTCTCTTGGGTAACCATAAAACTTATCATCGATATCTCCTCAGCAGTCCGAAGACGGTTTTTCAAATCTTATTTTAATTGACAAAGATGTGCCTTTTCTCAATTATCCCCGCTTTCCATATTAATTTTTTAATTGGACCATACACCGTTGTTTCTGTTTTTCATTCTTTTACTTTGTTTTTTAAATTGCTAAGTATTAAAGTTTGGTTTTATTTCAAAAGTTCATGCAAATGTTGTGTCTTTTGTATGCAAATAAAGGCGGTTTCGGAAATATGCTTTTGTATTCTTCACTTTCGATTCTCTCCCACTAATGAAACTGACCGCCAGGATATGACTGGCATGTTGTTAAACATGGATTAAAAATGCATTCAACCTACCCCAAAAAATATCTTTCCGTTTTTAAGATAAATGGGGTCATGGAATGTTTATGTATTAGCTGATTGGATTTTGTCTCTTGGCTAACCTTAAAACATGTCATCGATCTCCTCAGAGTTTCAAACCTTATTTTAATTCAAAACTTAGGTGCTTCGCAAGCGCAGCATGATACGACCGCAGCACGTTGAAATGTGAAAGGCGAACAAAAGATCATTTGGGTAAGTGTTGACACAGTATTTTGTTGGACACAATAATGTGCTGGACACAGTAATGTTTTGGACACACTATAGAGCTGGACACAGTAAAGTGCTGGACACAGTAAAATGCTGGACACAGTGATATGACTAAAAGATCATTTTGACTAATATTATCTTCAAAACTGATGTCACTTTGTTAAAGTTTTTCATAAGGATTCCTTTGCAAAAAAACCCCATCTAAATCATATTAAAATTTAAATTTTTCCATATTAAATGAAATTGAATTCACCTCCCCCCACTACTTTGACCCCTTTTAGTTTGAAAACGGTAAAAAAAAGAGAAAAAATCTGTTGACATACTACTGATAGCTCTCACTGAGAGGAATCAAATGCAAAAAACCCATCAAAATCAGATGAAAAATAAAAATTATTTCAGATCTCCTGCAAAATCACATTTTTTAAACCCTTTGACCCCTTTTTAACAAAAATGGTACATTTTTCAAAAAATTGTTGGAGTAACTTTTATTTCATTTTTGATAAGGAATCATTTGCAAAAAACCCCATCAAAATTGGATGAGAAATAAAAAAGTTTCAAAAATTAGGGTGTGGCCAACTTAAGTTATTGAACATCATCCTAACTGTCGATGGACACTGACATGCCCATAACATTACACCAAAATTTTTGCCGTCATATAAAAACAAGTATTATCAGTACACCATTTTTCATTTCCACCATCTATTGAATAAAAGATTTACGAAAATGAAGTAGAATTTTCATGATTTTAAAATAAAATAAAATGATGACAGTAAAAGTATATCTACTAGCAGTCATTTATTAGAATTGATTAATTCAATTACAAGACAGGTTGTAATTATTTTATTAAATCCACAATTTATTGGGTGTTCATTTCCATGCCATGATTCTCAACTGATTCAGTCTCAGAGAGATGATATGAATACACTGCCTAAATGGCTGCATTAAACTCACATAACATGTCTAAGTATTTTCATTTTTTTATGTTCTTTACTGAAATGAACACCTTAACCAGGTGATTTTTCATACCAAGTATAGAAAATATTGGACTAAATTGCTCATTTTACTAATAGCTGGATGTAGATTCAGAGCTGCTGAAATCCACCGGACCTTTGGACCCCGTTTGGCTAGGGTTCGACTACAGCTTTTATATTGTCGGACCGAATGTCCGACAGTATATTTCAGTTGAAGGGTCCATCAAATGTTTACTTCGTGTCAGTCATCTCAGATTTTTTATGTAAATCAAAGCCCTAGAAGAGCCTATGGTGTTGTTAGTTTAAAGGTTTTGATATCAACAAAGACTGCTTTTAGTTCACATCGGAAAAAATTATATACAAGACATTTGTAGACACAGATGATTCTTAACATCTGTTGTTTCTTGACAAGGTCATCAAGTTT
>JAULBM010000029.1:511854-525206 GCA_032357055.1 Geukensia granosissima | reverse complement strand
GTAGTATAACGTGGAGTGATGAAATAATTACCAACTTCTTACATCGCCTCGACGAAGTGACCCACTGACAACCAGCCATGCAGCAGTGTGTTGAGGTAAGACACGGTCATGAAAATCACTTCGCAGCGGAACTGGTCTGCTCTGCTCGACACCGTCGAATCCAAAACAATCCAGCAAAATACATAAAGTCACCACCAAACGACATCATCTTAATTAACGACCTTGAAGTCAACAACAAACTTGTCTCTTTATCAAACTACACCAACAACATTCCAAAGACCAAGTTACAAAAATACCCAAGTTCCACCAGGGACTGTCCGAGTGAGATTATTTATTTGCTGTGTAGGACGTTAAACACCATCAACCACCACGTATGTATTCATATTTGTATTAAAACAAGAAAGCAAGATTAAACAGGTACTAAGTGGTTCGATGAAAAAATGTATTTTGCACTCCATCTTATACATGTTATAGTTAGGACCATAATCTTAAAGTGAACCTCATGATAACTTCATGATTTAGTATTATATTTGATGTTTGTATATACATGCTTTATTAAAACGAAAAAAATGAAAAATGACATCATCGATTTAATTTAGCTATTTCAGAAACTATGTGATTTTTTCATGTCTTTGCTCCTGATTTTACAGTAAGGTTCAGTTCTCAAAGTTGCCCGTTGGTAGTCGTGAGTGTCATTTTGAGGATTTATCAAATCATAATCATAAATGTTATGAATATTGTTGATGAAGATGTATGGTCCTAGTTCCATTTTATCGTCAGTTGACTCTGTTTCTGATTCTGTATCTGGGTAAACAAGAACTTGCTCTAAATTGTAATTTCGCCATGCAACAGATTGGTAAGATGTACTTTCAATTTCCTCATATTGTGGTTCATCCTGCACCTGCATTTCATCTTGGTTTTCCTGACTGAAATACATACGCACAAGATACTATTAACCATACGACAGTTGTTATCGATTGTGACTATACCCCGGCTTTGACTACTGAGTAACACGACGGGTGCCACTAGTGGAGCAGGAGTTGCTTACCCTTCCGGAGCACCTGAACTCACCCTGGTTTTTGTTGGGTTCGTGTTACACCAGGTTTAGTTTTCAGTGTAGTGTTGTGGTGTTTTCTATGTTTGTCTTTCGTTTCATTTTGTTGGACTAGGTCTTGTCTGTCTTCCGACTTTACGATTTCTCTCTGCCCTTTAGTATCTTCGAATTCCTTTTACATGAGTATTCTATACTGGACTTGTCAACAACAAGTCTCAACTTTCCATAAAATTTGGAATTTTTCAACTAAGGAAACAACTCGCGATAAACTTTCTAGAAACAGAACATTTTGTTTGTATATGAATAAAATAATCAAGAAAATCATTTAACAGCAGTTTTTAAAATTTCTTAACGACAGCCCTAAGAAATGTTCAAAGCAATGAGATGGAAACCAACTGTCTATATATTGCAAACAGAAACTTCAAATACACGTAGCATTGACAATATCTAATAACTGTCTAAAATCAAACAATATTAATTTAATGTAACGGAGAATGTAGGACCAAACTTTTATTTAAGTAAATTGTGGCTCGGTTTGAACTGCCATATTGTTGAATTTCAAATCCAGTGATAAAGTAATACACGTCCTGTCTTTGTTTCACAAAGTTAAAAAATTTATATGAAGATCAAAAATATATCATGGAACTGATTTAAATTCAACGGAGCATTAAATTACATAAGTATACGTAAATGTATGAGCCATGCGCAAGGGCAGCTGGAATATTGCTACTTATACATGAGAGGCTGATTATTGGATAGGTGAAATCGTTGAAGTTTATCATAATGTTTTGCCTTTAAACTCTATGTCAGAGTTTGTTGAGTTAAAAGGTTATTAAGGAAAAACTGTCTGCCGTATGCTTTTAAAATAGTGTTTATTTTGTAGATTGAAAAAGTGCAAGCAAGTTGCAGTAATACAACTTTTGCAAAGATTTTAGCAATGTATTTTAAGGTGCGCCGAGTTTTCAGTTTTCTACGGGGAATTTTACATTGTAAAATCAGCCATGTTTAGCCGGAAGTGGCTCTTTGCACGCGCAAGCGCGAGATCGGGCATACACAGTGTCAAAGCTGCGTAATGTACAAGTTATTAAACAAGGATAAAATAACTTGCAAAAATGGTTTAAGGCGCACCTGAATGAAAATTTAAAGTAGTCATATAATTATGAATCACGAGAGAGGGTCCGAACAAAAGAAATGTGGGGAAATTTTTAAAATTACTTTATCTATGTCAAACTTAAGCGCTCCCGCCAAAAAACGAAGATGGCCGACACTCAATGTTAAATCCTCGTAGAGCAATTCAGTGGCAGATAGAGTATTTAAAACGTTTTTGCATAATGTAAAACTTAAACCGTTATCTGTGGAATAATTTTTTCTTTTGATTTAAAATAAATGCAAAGGCAGAAAAGCACATATAATTCATTATAGCTCGAAAATCACAATCCACGAAAGCCTGACATAGGGTATAGTCTTTTCGAGATGAAAATTGTTGAAAAAGTTGTAGATATAGGGAATGCAGTCGTTTCCTTAATAACAGGGTCTTTTGGATAAATAAGAAATATACATAATAAAAAAAGCTAGCATTGTTTTGTGAAAACATCATCTATGTAGCGAAAGGATTGTGTAAGATTTATGTCTTTAATCTACAAACCTTTGGAAAAGGTCTGCCTGAACTAAGTCAAGAAGTCAGTCGACAAGGAGAGGAACACAACTGCATGGTGTCCATTGGAATGTCAATCATCTGCTGAAAAACTCTTCCATAACACTAGACAATGATACATTCAATCATAAAGTCCCTAGCTCTCTACAGCTAATATGAATTAAAGATAACGGATAATAAGGGCCAAAATACTATTGAATTGAATTCAGGATATGTGTGTGATCCTTTGTGCTTCTGAAAATACAAAATTACCAATGTTGAATAATTATGGAGAATTTATGTATGCTATATGTACATTTCAAAGAGTAACCTCTCATTTGTATAAGCATAAGCATAAGAGCCAAAACATGGGAAGTCCAAGATCCAAACATAGTAAAAGAAGCATTCAAATCCAAACAAATCGAAATGGGTAGCCAAATCCGACGGCAGGGACATCTACTAACTGGGCTGCTGAATACCCTCAGGGACTCCTGGTCCACCAGCTGAGGTTTCGACCCAGTGGTTACAAAATAATAAATTACCAATGTTGAATAAATATGGAGAATTTATGTATGCTATACGTACATTTCAAGGAGTTACCTCTCATCAGTAACATTAGAACCAAAACATGTGATGTCCAAGATCCAAACATAGTAAAAGAGGCACTCAAACACAAACAAATCGAAATGGGTACCCAAACTGACGGCAGGGACATCTACTAAGTGCAAAACTCTTCGAGGCCTTTCCGTTTTTTAGGGGTTTTAGAATTATAACGAATGCAGCATCAGTTCTGTAAAACATTGTTTGATATATTTCATGCCAGACAAGTCTGACAACTGGGCTGGTAAATACCCTCGGGGACTCCTGGTCCACCAGCAGAGGTATCGACCCAGTGGTTTCAAAATACAAAATTACCAATGTTGAATAAATATGGAGAATTTATGTATTCTACATGTAAATTTCAAGGAACCTCTCATCAGTAGCATTAGAACCAAAATATGGGAAATCCAAGATCCAAACATAGTAAAAGAAGCAACTCTGCTGGTGAATACCCTCGGGGACTCCTGGTCCACCAGAAGAGGTATCGATCCAGTGGTTTCAAAATACAAAATTACCAATGTTGAATAAATATGGAGAATTCATGTATGCTACATGTACATTTCAAGGAACCTCTCATCAGTAGCATTAGAACCAAAATATGGGAAATCTAAGATCTAAACAAAGTTAAAGAATCCAAACAAATCGACTTGGGTAGCCAAATCCGACGACAAGGACATCTACAAAGTGAAATATTCTCCGAGGCCTTTTCGTATTTTTAGGGTTTAAGAATTTAAAGGAACGAATTAAGACTCGCACCTTTGCTAATGTTTACAGGAAAGATAGGTTTGATATTAGCTGTTCGGCGCGAGCATGCTACCAACTATGACACCAAGGCGGCAACAATGTAAAGTTAGCAAATAACATCCAAATGGTATGCTTGCTTACTTATATGTGCGAACATTCGTTAAAAATTTACTAAAAAGGATTAAAAAATAAAAGTAGAGAAACGACGGATATTTTGTTTAATATAAGATATAACAACAGTCATATATGAAAAATTCTTGATTTTACTGATAATGTAAGAGCATTTTAAACCGAACAAGCTGGATATAAAAAAATGCTCAGAATAAGCTAGCTTTACATCTAGGTCCACCAACTCGTAAATTTGAAGTCTTGCAAAGTGATATACCCATAATGATCTAAACATAGATTGTAGAAAAATATTACTTAGCGCTTCTTGTCCCTAAAATTGATCAAATAAAAAAGCACTTTTCTTAAGACAGTCCATTTATGTCACTACGTCAATAACACGAATAAAATACGTCATACGAGATAAGCAATTGTTATAAAGCAATAAGTTATTTTTAGGAAAAATACACTTTAATATTGGGTCAAATGAACTCTCAGTCTTCTCATTTGTCGTTTCATAACGCGTTGTATAATTTAAAATATAAAACTTATTTCATATCTGATATATTTCAGTAAGGGATACTTAATCTGCAAAACCTAGTTAGTGACGAGAAAGAAATAACATTAAGTTAATGTCGAGGAGCCAGCACTACATCCAACAGGAAACTGAGGAAATGACAAGGTCTCCAGGTCTCTTCAAAGTACTCAGGAAGGATGGTGAGCTATAAATGTCTCCGAGTTAATTCCATTTTCAAGATAAAATCGTCGATAAGATACTTGACTAACCAGTTGCTACGAATCTCAATGTATATTTTTCCAATGTAACGAGATACGTTGGAGGTAAAACTCATTTCTTGTCCACGCGTTCTTCTTTTATTCATTTTTTTGCAAAACAAATACAAACTTGCTCTTGCCAAGAAATGAGTAGGAAAATTTCAACAGAAAAGAAATTACCTTAGTTGTCATACATCTTAGAAAACAGACGATAAAAAATATGCAGTGCCATTATAAATTTATCATGTTTTTCTATTGTTAATTTTGATAAACATAATTTATTTAAGACAGCGAAAGGCTTAGCATCATCCAAATATTTTTCTTTTTAATTTTTATCATAAATTGTAATTCTAAACAATATTCCAAACAATACCAATGAGGAGAACGCCGATGTTGACAAGGAGGAATGCTGACTTTTTTTAGACTATTTCTAAACGGAACCGGATACATAAGTCGGAAAGGAAAATACGAAAATCATAGATATATTATTACATGTATTTGGCCTGTCACGTGTCTACCTGTTATGTAATAGAGAACATTTAGACATCACCGCAAGGAGTCCCGGGATTCTATATTTTGAACTTTTGTCCGCCATTTTTAGTTGATGCAGTTTCCTTTACATTTACTCCATATGCAGTCAGGCCACGGATTCACGTAATTTTTGCCTAGACTATTTTTGGAAGTGACGTTTTTCTTTTAGTGTATACTGTTAGCCTCTGAGCAGCCAGTAGAATTTTATCAGAATCAATTGTTTTACTGAAAACCCAAAGAGGAATAAGGCATTGAATAGACGATATCAACTTTACCGGATGTAGTACACTAGAAAAAGCGAAAGAAATCCGAAGGGTCAGACAAAACGGAAAGTCGACAGGCGGCAATCTGGAGAACACAAAGAAGACGGAACACCTACAAACGAAGACAAAAACTATAATCAATGCAGATCACACCAAAAACGCGGGTGAACTCAGTTGGTTCGAAATTGTAACCAGTTCCTGGCTCGTTAAAGACACCAGCTGCATTGTCCTTTTTCCATTTCCGTTTTAATAACTTCAGGGTAAAGGGAAAGGTTTCATGGGACCACAAACTCTAGGCGCAGAAAGCGAATCGCCTGTTTTAGGTTTACTCCGTAACTTCACTTGGAAAGGTCTGTTTCACCTGTGAACTTTTTTATGAGATTGGGAGACGACACTTTTCTGTGATAACCAGTTTTTGGCATATGTAATCATGTGTTAACTGTTAGTTTGAGGAAATATATACTGTTAACTGTTTTTTGAGAACATTACTGTCATCTGTTTTTTCTTCGAATAGGATAACTGTTAACAAACTCACACTAGAGGCTCCTAATAGTTATAAATTTGCCTTGAAAACAGCCTGTTTTTCAAATTGTGTCATTAAAACAATTCAAACTTAAATGATAAGGTTCGGTGTTGAAATAAGTCAGGTCTTGACGGATTTTTTTTGGTGGCATCATTAGAAAGAGAAAGCAATTTTTAAAGGAAAACTGAGATGATCTTTTCACTTATGTTTGGCTTAAACGTGCTTAGCAGTTTCAAAAAGAGTTTCCTTACAGTAGATTTAAATGATTAAAAACTAAGTTGGGCCATGGCTGCCACATAAGATAAACACCTGGCAAACGGTAACAACTTTTGAAGAGGATCATCCTATGATTATTTTGCCAAAGTTTGTTTAAAATTGACTTAGCGGTTTCAGAGGCTTAATGTTAAACTATGTTCGACAACACAAAAATCTGCTAAGGTTTGGTTCAAATTGACTGAGTCCCTGAGTTTCGTTAAAGTAAATATTAAAATTCAAATATGTTCTAATGTTTAACTAAGTCTGACAAAAGCGCCTATATTTGACGGCGATCGGCAAAACCCAACATAATTGGTAAAGGGGACCAACCAAGGACTATTCCACTAAAATTTTGGGTAGAACTGGCTCACAATGTTTGGTCAAAGCAGACATTTAAGTTGACGTTCGGAAAAACCGAACAAAAAATTTTACAAATAACTGAAAGGAATGATTTGATATTCCTATAAACTCGATGATGCTGAGTTACCTTATCTTAGCATTTGCCGTTATTTGGAGAAGAGTGGGGTGATTTTATAAATATCATGATCTGTACATAAAAAGGGAAATCTGCTGTCTGTTGTAGTTTGAATTGTTCAGTGACTATCAAGCTATATGTTGCTCTGAGCATATGAAAATTACGTGAGAAATGCCTTTTCGGAATAATCCACTAAATATAAGAGGTTTTGTGCCTTTCAAAGACCATGGTAAGACCATGGTCGAACATCCCGATTAATAACGTCAATAGTATTGCCAAGGCATACTGATGGCTGTCCTTTATTATCCATATTGTATGGTAATTGATATTTGTGTATGTCGCTATATGTAGGCTATAATCGCCGTCGCAATTTTAAGCCCTGAACTTGACATCCTAAGATATGTAACGGGCATATTCGAATGCAAATACAGTATGTTGTTCACTGACAATATTTTATCAATCCAAGTTGCTGGCAATACGAAATAGTTTTGTTTAATAATTTACGGCTTATGAAGTCAAGGGGCCATTTTCAAACGATTTTAACTAATATACCAAAAGAACACAGGTTTTATTGCACTTATATGATGACTTTATATTTACAATACAATTTCAAACATATCACTTGAAGATACAGGTAATTTTGTAGACAAAGAATCCTTCCGGGGGGTCATACCATAAGCTAGTTAAGTCCTATCTACCCTGTGTTACCCTGTGTATGTCGAGGCAAACTACTTAACGGGTATCAAATCTATGTAATAACTTGTGTGTTTTTGGATTAAAGTTCATAGAACTGAACTTTATGGTATTGGTGATTTATTACAAAACTTTACTTTTGACAAAGAAGGGGACAAAATCCATGAACATTTAAATAAGAGATACGAACGTTTCACAGCTCACAAGTACAAATTATTTATAAATACAACCCATGGGGTAGCAATATTAGAATTTCCTAAACTTAAAGCAGGCGAAAGTTTTGTCATAACTTCCTACGTAGGATTAGGCATGACATTCTTAAAATTGCAGAAGATTTATAGGTTTTAACTTTCGAAAACCTTTATTGAAATTTAATGAAAATTGACGCAGTTTCTAAAATCAAATGTGTCATTACACAAAAATGGAGATTGCATCCACATTATTACAAAGGTATTTCTGTTTAAGTGGAGAATATAATTTAGAAACTACAACTAATACAAATAATGCTGCTTAATAATTTATTTCTCAACATTTCTGTTTTATCTGACGTCGTTTGTTAATATCCGATTTTAAATTCTAGATCTTTTTGTTGCATTAGTAATTAATTCTAAAACTGCAAAGTAAATGGAATTCTGTCCAACAGCGCTACAAACATGCAGAAAAACACAGCATATTGCCAACAATTAACCAATATCAATGAAAAAAGAGAAACATTTTATGCAAATATAAAAACGCATTGGAATGAAACCCGACTTGTTGCAGGTGCAAAATGGGGTGGTATTAAACCACTTATCCGGGTAACCAAGTCTTAACATGGTTATCTTAACCACTTGTAAAGGAAAACATCTTACATAATATTGGGCATAGATACTGCATCAATTACCATAAATCGTCCGGATTAATGCGGTAATACAGCGTCTATGTGTACAGAGAAAACACTAACATGTACCTATTTACTGATAAAGCATGCACTAATTTATCTTCTAGGAGAACAAACACAGATGTGGTTCAGGTGACAAATCGAAAAAGGTTTCCAATATGTTAACGAACATTACAGCGTTAATGTAAAGGTGACCGCGCCACATCTTACTATACAAAAATCAATATACTCTATGTCAAGAGTTTGTTGGAACGGGTAAAAACGTTATGAAAGAAAAACTGTCAGCCGAATTCTTATAAAATAGTGTTAATTTTGTAGATTGAAAAAAGTGCAAGTAAGTTGCAATAATACTTGTTTAGCAATCACGATGTGTTTTAAGCTACGCCGAGTTTTAAATTCTCAACGGAGATTTTACATTGTAAAGTCAGCCATTTGTTTGTCGGAAGTGGCTCTTTGCACGCGTTAGCGCGAGACCGGGAGTACATATTATCAACGCTGCGTCAAAGTTAAGTAATTAAACTAGGATAAGATAACATGCAAAAATGGTTTGAGGCGAACCTTCATGGAAATTCAAAAGTAAATCATCTTATATGAATAGAAAGAGAATGTCCGAACAAAAGAAATGTGCGCATTTAAAAAAATTCTTTATCTAGGTCAAACTTAAGCGCTTCCGCCCAAAACGAAAATAGCCGACCCTCAATGTTAAATCTCCGTAGAGAAATTCAGAGGCAGATAACAATCTGGTCACATCGGCCATTCCATAATAAAATCCGGTAAAGTGACCTCTGACTTAAGTGGTGAGCGCGGCCATGATGAAATACAAAATTCGATTTAAAACATAAAAAATAACAGTTAGACTTAAAACTTGAAGAGACTAACCTTTTAATATATTTATTTCAAAACTGAAGCGTACGTGATCTCCAGAAACATCACAGACTTGTGATTCATGTCATGCGAATGAAGGCGGAAGTGTGTGCAATGTCCGACCGCATCACATTCCTCATATTCATACACCTACCTCCGTGTCAATCGTAACAATTCGGCCATTCACGCTCACTCCAATTTATTATATTTCGATAGCAAAGCAGAAATAGCCGAGTAGTTACGATTTACCTCCGAGTATTATTTCCGAAGAATGACTTAAAAATACGAGCGTGTTCCGATTGGGACAGAAAATAGTAACAGTGGAATAATTCTTTCATTGGATTAAAAATAAATTCAAAGGCAGAAACCCACAAATAATTTTATAAAGCTCGATGATCACAGTCCATAAAATCCTGACATAGAGTAGAGTTAAAATCTTGAGGTCTCTGCAGGTATTAGATCTCACTGGGTGTCTGAGCCCCTGTTAATAAACCATGTTAAAAAATAAATCACAGGCGAAACCTATTTACAATTTTATAGTGTCATACAATTATACTCGTTTGAACATGATAATGTTATCCTTTTGTTGTGAACAATAATATATGTAAAATATGAAATATGTATTCAAATGTTTTTCTGTGTCAATACATATAACCGCTCATGATATTCAATGAACATTGTACTCACCAACCATGAGTTTTGGTTATCATATCGTTCATCCGCGTATATACAGCTTGAGTTTGACATGCCAATTTTGATCACAGAATTTTATAACACATAAAAAATTCTCCCTTTTCGACGACGCATTTACAAAAAAGCTGAAAGAATTTGTAAGTGGGAAGTCAAGGTATAGTTGTATCCCATTGCTTTCATATTTGTGGTCGTTCTGTTAATGTATGCTGGAAAATTTAAACTACTTGAAATTTTTTACCACTTTTGATCACGATATGTTTGTCTTACGGGTAGTCATGGAGTAATAATCTACTAAATAGTGAAAATGCAAACTGCAAAAACACATGTAAATAGGCGTCATCATTGAGATAAAACGGTCTAGATATGTATATTGTATTGTTGTATTAAACATGCTTCAGGCCCAATGTGATGAAAACTAATGAAGCTCAAATTTTTGGATTGTCATTGCTGTAAAACTTAAATATCTGATAAAACGATAATAATACGTTGTGCATGATGGACATGTTACACCTTGTACGATACTTCTCAAACCACTTACTTATAATAACCTTCAAATCTCTTCATGTTGGCATGATAGTATATGTATTTTTTTTTCAAAATCTTGAATTTGCTACAATATTCACGTTTCAGTAGCAGCATTTATATTAGCAGATTTTTTTGTTACACGAATTGATAACGAATTGACGAGAGAAAAAAATAAAAATGAGATGTCCCAAACCTCATCAGGTAAGCTCAAAGCTTAAAGTAAAAGAAGTTATAATCAGGCTAACAGATGGTGGATTGACGCAAGACAAATTGTACCGGTATATTGGTTTTGTAAGTATTGGTGACGTGACAAAAGAGTAAGTGTCAAGGAAGAGCGACCGCCCGGCTTCAGAAAGGGTGGAATACTTCTCCTCGTGTACAGCTTCCACACAACACGTAGAAAAAATCCCCGATGACCAAAACATGCAGGCATAGCTGTGCCAGTTTTAAAATAAATATTTATATGACATTGAATCTATTTAAACAACATGATTGACAGAAAAAATCTAAAAGACCCAATATAAGTTCCCTTTTCACATTATATTTTAATAATGTGTACATAGTACATACATATCATTTTTCCTTTATCATTCTGTTGTATAATCGTGGATCAGGAATGTTTGTTTTAATTTGATAAGCACTTTAAATCAAGATTAGAATAACTACTGTTTAATATTTTTATTAGGGATAAACAAAGTTGCCGAGTCATGATAAATTGTGTTCAGTCACACGCTAACATAGTAGTTCATATTATATAATACTACAAATAAAATACGATAGCTTTCAACACTATAAGACCGAAGTATATTCTTTTCGAACACACATAGTAAAGATAGTAATCGCCAATCATGAAATGATGAAAATGTACTTTAAGTTTATTATTTTATACATATCATGATTTATTAACCAATAGAGTAATTGTGGCCCAAGGTAGGCGGTCACGGGTGCTATTAATGAACTTCTTTGCACATAATGAAACATTTTTGCATCTGCAACAGAAAATCTTTGCTTGAAAAATATTTACTCAAAGTATTCTTTCATCAAGGAATTACCAATTTTTAAATTGAAACATTCAAAAGAAATATATATTTTCCATCGGTATCAATTTGCAGTTATTTTAAGAATGTCTAAAAACGATCGGATAACATAATGATATAAATACTTGATTTATGTTCTCCTTTTATTAAAAATATTTGTGCATGAAATTTTAGCTGTAACTAAATACAAGTACCCCTTTTATAATTTACAGTCATTGTACCGCCACTTAAGGAATTAAATTATATTTGTATAGCATCACTTAAAAAGTCATTCCAAATAAGCATTTGGGCTATTTAACAATTTTCAAAAGACTATGCTCACAAAATGTTGTCTTTTTACAAATATTGAGATACTTTAAATTGTAAATAGATATTTGGTACTATATTTTAAGAATATTAGTGACTTTATCCACGCCTTATTGTCGTTTATAAATAATTGCATTCTCTAATTATTTGAAATAATCAAAAAGTTAAAACTTTTTATCGAGTATGAAAATTTTCTTATCCTTATGAGAAAGGTAAGCGCAGTGTAGATATATTTAAAAGAAAGATTATGGGATATATGCAGGAAAGACATATCAACATCTTGCAAAAGTTTAAAACAAGAAAAACAAAACCAAAAAAGCTAAATTTAACTGCATATTAAGCGATTTTCTGGGTTTACCTTCATCAGACACGCAAAAGGCTAAAACTAAGAAGGTCAGTCAAACTTTATAAATTGCTAATTATATTCATGAACGAAATAAATTATACAATTCATGACGTAATGAACGCCGATAAGCCAAATTTATATTAAGATAACATTCATGAAATTTTACTAACTTAAATGCTGGAAAGATGTTAACTGAATCTTTCCAACATACGTGCATCCTATATAACCTATGACCTATTAAAAAATACGATTGTACTTGCCGTTTCAATTAAAATATTGTCTAAAAACAGTAACTTCAGAATAGTGACGTGCTCATATTCCGCTAATCTAAAAGTGACGTTGATAGTCATTGCACGGTGGTTAAAAATAACTTTAAAAAAAGACGGAGATGGGGTGAAAACAGCATTAGAATTATAGAAACTCTCTATTTCAACCTCTTCCATCCAATTACGAGGTCAATGGTTCCTAACAAACTTCACACTTTTATCCATATTAGGATTGTATACATAACCGTTACAACAATCGTAAGGGACCGGTCATTATTTATCGGTTTTTCAGTATCGATCTGAAGTGTTTAATCCATTTCAACCGATTTTTTTCATTGCTGTTTTGTCACACCACTGTTCCTGGTTGTGTGAGGGTTGATCGCTCACAAACTGATTTCTAACCGGCCACACTTAATGTGCTTGTCCCAAGCCAGCAACCTGAAGTCCAGTAGTTGTCGTTGTTTAAACAGTCATTTATTGTTATTCGTACAATATTTTGTCAATAGATTAGGTCGAAAGTCGTGTTTTATGAACAGTTTCCTATTTTGTATTTTGGGGGCCTTTTACAGCTTTCGTTATGGTATGGAACCCGGTTCATTATTGAAGGCCGTAATCAGAACTGTAGAAGTTTGTTTTCGAGTGTCATTTGGTGGATGGCTATATCATGGACAATCATGCCACAACTCCTGACTCACCTATACGGCGTGTGTTCGCGCCTGGGTTTGTACCATACAAAAACGGGTTGCGTTTAACTCGCATCGCACGTGATAAGGTTTGTCAGTTAC
>JAULBM010000029.1:452971-485314 GCA_032357055.1 Geukensia granosissima | reverse complement strand
GCATGAGGGGTTCCAGGGTTATGCCCCTTGAAATAACCAAATTTCATCAAATTTGAGGTTTCTGTTCAATTACTTTTAAAACATTCAAGGAATGATTTGAAATTTGGATATCACCTTTGGCGGGGGCATCTGTGTCCCATGGACACATTCTGTTCTAAGTTTAAGTTGGTTTGTCTGAGCATTGGTTATTTCAGATCCATGTACATGTAAATGAATAATTGAAAGCATATTAATCACTTTAGATTTAAAAAAATCACTTTCGACTTGAAAAAAAAAAAAATCCCCTCATACTAATGATCTTTAAAAATTAACCATATATTTTGACCTAGGCTTTTTTTTTTTGATGATTAAGATCATCCATGTTTGAAAGGTTGACAATGAATTCATATGTGTATTACATATTGTTCGGTTAGTGAGTCAACTTTTAGATCTGTATTTCAAATATAGCAATTTACATGTAGTTGCAGGAGAAACTAAAGTTTCAAGGCTTTCTCTTGACTTGCCAAGGGTGCTATTTTAAGTTCCAAAACCATATAAAATTTTATATCCACTCTAGAATTTCCTAGCTAACTAAGTAGTGTTGGAGGAGTTGACATAATTTTTGTTCATAGTGTACATATACTGTGGTGCTGAAGCCAGTTGCGTTGTATCAATTTCAGAAATCTTAGGCTCATTCCCAACGCATCATTTAATAGATTAATCAGAATAAGGGGTGATGTGGGTCATAAATTTTTGAAGAAACAAGTATTGTTTAGATCTGAGTAGTTTAAAAATGATGTTTTTGAAGTTGATATAGGGATTTTTAGCTTGTTGGTAGGATTTTCCCTGCTGAATGTTTCATCATACATGTCATATGGTGCTAAATCCATCATCATTCAATATGTAGTTGGTACAGAGATAACCCTTAATATTGCCCAAACATACTGGTACCGCACACATAAAACAACTATTTATGTAACCGTGCCTTTTAGATTCCCAACCAATGTATGTTAAATAGAAAAACCCCAATGCAACTATAGAGCATGGTTGAGTTCAATTTTCCAAATAGTTAAAAACAAATCTGTGTGGTAATGGAAAAGTGCCATTTACATGTAGCTCTCTCTAGGAGGTTCTATTTAAATTCTAAAATTCTGATTGTTTCCCCACTCATATTGTAATCTATACTCTGTGTCCTGTTAGCTGTGATTATCCTGGATGTGCATCCAATGGTTCAACAAATTAAATGAAATTTTAGGAGGCAAGATTCAATACCATATACCAAATAAATATTGTGAGGGGTATACAGAATAAAATGTCTTTTTAGCTGTGGCCACATATGAAACCTGTGTAACAAGGGACCTCTCAGATTCAGAATCCTTTGTCACAGTTCATATGCAATCGCTCCTTCTGTGCCCAGTAGTAATTTAGTTGGGCATTGCCATTGTAGGAATAAGGCAACAAATTACTATGTTATACGAATCTGAATATTTCTAATTTTACAAATGTTCATATGTCTTTTGAGAATTGTTACGAGTGAATCCTCATGGACTCTTTCAATATTTACTTTTATGTGGTTCTCCTAGCAACACACAAAAACCATTTTAATTGGTATTTTCATAAGAATCATTTCCTTATCTGTTGCACTGACGAGATAACCATTTAGTTGCAATTTATTCTATGAAAGAGTATTGATTTAAGCTTCACAGTGTGCTGAAGATATTTGACTGTTTACTTTTGATAATGTACTGACTTCAAATCTAAGCATATGTTATGGCTCAGTTGGGACTCTCAGCAACCTTGTGGCATTATTTATTAATGACAATCGCCATAGATCCTGATTCCTATTGATTACAATGTTTCATTTGGATAATTATATTTCTGTTGTATTGATCCAAGAATGTTGGATCTCCATAGATTTTATGGTTATTCCCCAATCATTTGATCTTATCACTCATAAACATGGTCTTTTCTTAAGTAGAGTTTTACAGCCTAATAAAATGCACAGGCAAACTTTGTTGGGCTTTGGGTTTTACATATTTTATAGTGTTGACGTTGATTTTAACTGGTTCTGAAGTTAACAGTCTTTATTCGTTGAAGGTGTGATATTAAACTGCATTTTTGATGCGATCAATGGTGTTTCCATTTGTTAACTTAACTATATATTGTAGATGTATATAATGTTTCGCTTTATCACTCAAATGGTGCTGTATTTTTTTTTACCATTAGATGACTTCTTTTTTAACTCCCCTGGCCAAAGGCCTTATTAGCTTTTGTCATCACTTCAGGCTGGTCTGTAAACTTTTTACATTTCATCTTCTTCTTTATTAATAGGAAGAACTCATGGATTGTCCTTTACAAAATTTGCTCATATCTTCCTGATCTGACAAAAAACATGGCTGCCATGGATGATTCATTTTTCAGATTGGCTGAAACATGAAAAAAAATCTTCACCTGTGAAACAGCTTGGCCAAATGGAACAATATTTAAAAGGAAGGGTCTATGCAAGGTCCTTTTTAAAGTTTGCACATTTTGTCTCGAGCTAACAAAAAACACGGCACCATGGTCATTTCATGTTTATAATTGGCTGAAAGATAAAAAAAATTCTACTATGAAACCTCTTGGCAAAATGGATTTTTTCCTGGTATTTTATATTGAGCATCTATTTAAGGTCCTATATGAAATTATTCCATTTTGTCTTGATCTGACTAAAAACATGGCCAACTTGTTTCTGATTGGCTTAAATATTAAACCTTTTTCTCCTCTAAAACCCTTCGCCAAATAGAACAATATTTAAAAGGAAGCATAATGCTTCAGACTAAATATCAAATCAATCTAACAAACACAAGCCAAGAAACCTTTTGAAGAAAATTGATGTTTGAAAGGACAGACAGACTGACGGATGGGGTGAAACTAAATGTCCCATGACCTAAAGGCAGGAGCATAAAAGCTGCCATTTTATTTTATGATAAATTCTGAAGGTAATAAAAGTAATTGGCTAATCATCATTCCCTAAACAACTATTAGAAGACTTGCATTTCTGCTTGTTTGAATACAGCTTAATTTCAATTTCAATAATACTGCATCTATACTATGGAAGTCACATCAGTTTTAGAAGGGAGCTGGTGTTTACCTTGGTTGTGATCAATATTACTTTACAAGTTTGAAAAACATTTTTAAAAATCTGACCATCCACATGCTCCATCATTATGGTTTTAGGTGGATAAGAATCTAAAAATTAAATTTATGTGGCCTTACAAAGGGGGTTGTATATAGCAGCAAACATTTATATGAAAAATTAATAATGTTTTCAAAATGTATAAATCATATTTTTATTTCCTTCTTATTATACAAGCATATAACAATATAGGACTTGTGTCAATAAATAAATATGATGCCAAAAGATTAAAAGTCAAATTTTTGACAATGTTTGTAAAGTCTGGTAAGGCATGGTTTGATTAGATGGATAAAACTTTCCCCCTAGTCACAATAATTGCTCTGTATTAAATGGTCTTTAAGTGTAAGCTATGTAAATAAAGTGTGATAAATGATTTTGGCTAAATAAATAGGGTGTTAATCTCTTATTCACACAATATGATTTTACAAATATTGAATTTTTAGTTGAACTCTGTAAGGTATTTACAAATCTGTTTGGTTAAGTCATTTCACTGGTTTAGTTAACATATTGAAAGATTTTTCCAGTTTTCATGGGGTATTGTTGTTTAGATTTTTTACAGTTGCCTCCCTTAGATCAGCATCAGCAACAAGTTCTTTGCTTTTTGCAGTTATCTCCCTTTTGTCAGCTTCAGCTGTTTGTGTCAGCTGTAAACCATATATATAAGTTATCCCCCAAAAAGAATTCATTTTAGGCACATGGTGGTCTTCCATAATATAAAAGGCACTTGTTTTGAACAAGTGTAGTGTTGTAAACTCAGATCAAAGACTGCCTTGTGTTTTACACTCTCTGTCATGTTTGTTTTTCATTTAATATATAATAAATCTGTCATAATTGAACTATTATTTACAGCTAAAATTAAAATAGAATTAGAAAATGCATGCATGTTGTGACATGCTGCATGGAGTTTGACTGTTAAGAATTTATAATGTAAAAATAAAAGCTCTTTGTTTGCTTGTTGGTGCAATAAATTTTCAATGAGTAGTTTGTATATGTGTGCACACTGTTTTAACAACTAGGTATTGTAAACACTTTTAAGTTTTACTTTATTTTTCTTATCCTTAGGTTATGAGTCAAACGATATCAATTACTCTCTTCAATGTGGGATAAATGTCCAATGGTGAAAAATTAAATGTTAATAATATATAAGACTGAAACACCTTCAAAATCCAGAAAAAATATTTAAATATTTTTTTAATTCTCTGTGCATTATAACGTTTCAGTATTCATTAAGTTTAAAATATATATGTTTATATACCCTTTCCAACAATCTAACCAGTTGAGCACTAACAAGATCCAATTTTATTTAAATCAGATTGTTAAACAAGACATAAGTATGAAACAATTTTCCTCTTTAAAAACCCATTTTACATTTAAAACTTTTAAGTTGTAAAATTCATACCTTTATTTGATATACACATAGTAATTTATTTAAAGTGAAGGGGTATTTCTGTCATAAAATATGAAAAGATCTACCCTAGGTGATAGTCTTAAAATTTTATTTTAAATAATGGATGCTTGTTAGGTGACCTCAGCAAATTTCTTACCCAACATTCCTATATGAAAATGAAAAAAAAAAAATAGGGTAAATGTCAGACTGCTTTCCAACACAAGAAAAATTAAAATATTTTACTGATATGCAACAGTGGTCTTTGTACATGTACAACAGGCTTGGAGTAAAATTTGCTCAAAGGGGACAATTTAGTTCTCCTGTTTTAAATCCACATTATCCTTAGGACTTCCTTAAATAATGTTTTAAAGCTTTTTGAAGAATTTTTTGTTTGAATTGGTTGTTTGAGGATCAGACAGAATCTGTGATTTGGGCCCATAATCAGAATTCAAATGGACTAATTGGATCCTTTATCACTTTGCACCTATTACTAAACAAATGCCCATCTTTGTTGTTGTTTTTCTCTGAACAGACCCAAAGTTAATTCAGAATTAATTAGTGTAAGTTGGACAAAAACCTAGCAGCCATCATCAATTATTTTTCTGACCATAGGATATGTTTAATTGTCCTTTAAAAAATTTGCCCAGATGGAAAAATGCATTGAATCTCTATTGTTTTGATAAAAAAAATGCATGTGTAAATGCAGGTATTTGTAGTGAATATTCAGTATTTAGAGATTTTAAGATGACATGATGCATATGACCAGGGGCTAGGATGTCACCACCCATAAGATATATGTTTCTCTGGTCAGGCTAAGTTGTTCAACTTGAAAGGAATAGTGTTTAATATATTAATTATATCAGATAGAACTATACCTTTGAGGAATAATTGATAAATGGCCACAATGGTTCAGAGATCATGGGAGTTTACTATTTCATTTAGATTATGTGGATAGTTAAGACTTACTGACAGACTTGAATGTTGTTTATAGGAGTGCTAGCATAGGAGCAATTGTTATTTTTTCTTAAACATGATGGTGAGTTTCATAATCAGGGGATGTTTTTTGTTGTTTTTTTCTGAATAGCATTTGATTTATCATACATGTTTTGTAGATATTTTGATTGTTCTTGGAGAGCAGGATTTGGAAATTTGCTTGTTTTTGGAGAGCAAAGTTTGCAAAATTTGCTTTGTACAATGTAGCTGTACTTTTACAGTGCATGAATTCTATTCTTAAAATTAAAAACTTTTAATAGATACAAGCCTTTGATAATATGTCACTTGCCTAATATTAAATTTGAATTTGACAGTAATTAATCTTCATTAACTGGACTTGTGTAATTATCAGCTTTAAAAATCTATAGTGCTGTATCATACAAAAAGCCAATAGTGATAAGGATGTAATCAATTAAAGATCTATTGTGGCTCGCCTGATTGGTCTCCATTTATTTCCACCTGTCAACCTAGTCAGCTGTGTTACCTATTACTCATATGACATCATTCTCGTTTTTACCTGTATCCTTAACAGAAAGGTTGGCTCAGTTGTTCACTGTTACCTACGTTTAAACTGTTTAAACTGTTTAGATTGTTATATTTATGGTCAAGTGACTTTCGCTGATAGTGTCCCTGACTATAAAGTATTGTTGTTAGAGAATAATAACTACCTGTGTCCCCCATCCAGGTGTAACGATCTGTATTGGTTGGCCTACATCATTCCTTGAAGTTGAGAAATCATGGATGGATACAACATAGGTTAAGATCAGAGGAAATTTTTTGTGTTTATGGATAAAAAAACTGACAATGTTATTTATTATTCCGGATATAGATTTTAATTTCATTATGGTTACAACATAGTATTGGAAAATGATACTCGCATCACCACTTTACTCTCACGTACAGGTAAGACATGAAAAAAATACCTGTGATTATGATTATGATGAAGCTGCAACATTCATTTAACAATGGAGGTTATTGTGTGAAATTGACAATACTGTCAATTTCTCCCTGAATGGAACTAACTAATAATTCACTGCAGTCGAAGTGATTAAACTTTGTTTGTTTAATCTATCTTAAAAACCAATTTTCTGTTTATTTTTCAACAATCAAACATGGATTTAGATAAGAAATGTGAATTTTTTATTCAATTCATAATTGATAGAGGTGAAAACTTAAGAGATTTGAGTCTATTGATGTTTAGTTTAAGTGTATGTGAGGTTATTTGCTCAAGCTTAAGTGGGAGAAGAGGGTGGATCGTGCCTTTTCAGTTTAAAATCTTCACTGTATTTACACAACAGATTGGCGTTTTATGAGCAAGAAATAGATATGGCGCTGTAATGATATAGTGTAGAAGTAGATAAACAGCCCCAGGTTATACAAGTGAAAGTTATACCTGGTGGTACAATGTGACGGGAATAGATGGTGTACAGGTGATAATTTCCCTAAGGTCAATCTCTAGTACTTTGTCGACTTTCAACATTTTACCTGTGATATGTCTTCAAATTGTACCCTATCAGTTAAGATGGGATTTTATTTATCATTGACTAGGGCTTAATGGGTCAAAACTACTTTGTTGTCAAAACCAAATAAAAAACTTATTTAAGTTGGGAAATTACATTAAATTGCCTTTTTGTATCTGGTTTTACATATAAACTGGCTTCAAAATATACAAATTTTACAAAATATCTAGAACTGTTATCTTGTGATAACGAAAAGAATATGGGGTCAATGTGGAGAGAGAACCCACTCCAACTACCAGAAAAATAGAGGAAATTAACAAATCTAGTGGCTCAACAAGGCCTTCAATAAGGATGGAACACCAATCCTCATGATCCAAAATAAAGAAAACTTGTTTAAGTAAACTAACTAGGCTTAACTTAATCCAGATCAATTTTAGCCAGTATGCAGGTAACCTGTCGTGTTCACACACTTAACCTAATCTGGATTAAAATTGAAACCTAGAAATCAATAGACCAAAAGTAATGTTTCTTATTATAATATTAATTCACATTTTGTGTTCACACTACAGTTTAATCTGGATTAACTTTGGGACTAATACTGCTCTTACCTGAATATTATCTAAAAGTATAACAAAGAAAAACCTATTGCCACGATTCATGACTTGGGACAGACACCTGAGACGTGGTGGGGTTAAACTACATGTGCTTTTATTTAGGTATTGAATTCTTCTTTAAATATGCAGTTTGCATAAATTACCTCCTTTAACCTTTGGACAGGTGAAGAGAAAATGCTCCATTTGGTACATGTATTATCACATTGTAAGGGTATTAACTATCTGTTAATAGCAGTATTCAAAAAAGGACAGATTATTTTAGAACAGTGTACACAGTGTTCCCTTACATTTTGCCAGGTAAGGGTTATTTGTTAGCCAAAAATTTGGTCATAAAACCACCATAATGACTTGATATAATGTTCTGTGGATAAGCATTTTAAAGTCGTTTAAAAGTTTACATCGATAATCAAATTTAACACATTTTGACTTTTACTTGAAGGGGAAATAGTTGTGAGCAAGCATTATTCATCAGTATAAACTATTTTTGTCTTTCGAATGTTGGTATGTTCATGGTGGTGAAATTTGATTGATGGGAAACCTTGTGAGTTATCAGTACATGTAGGTATTTATACAAATTAAAATATTCATTAGTCTAATCTTGTCTGAAGGGTTTGATAATGCTTATCTGTGAGGTTTTCTTGTTTGGAATGGCTTAAATTGAAGCCTCAGGTGATCCAGAAAAACATCGGTAAATGCGATTTTGTGACCCCTCACTAACTTTACAGATTTAAATACACTAGAATTTGTATAGTTATTCATAGATTTTAATAGGTATCTTTCTGTCAATCGACAGGAGGTTGAATACTGGCTCGTGTATATTACCATAAATTACAAAAAGCTAACTGATCTCTTTTATCTAAAATCACAGATTTGGATAAAAAATGTGATTGTGTATATTGAACTCATTACTACCTATGAAATTGATAGTAATGTTATTTCTTGGGAAATTAGATTGATTAAAGTGATTATGTTTCAATATATAACAATAGAAGTACTGAAAGACTTCGTGCAAAGTAGATGTATAATTTGATATTTTATTGTATAGGGACAAGAATGACATGCTTATTTCATAAAACCATATTTTTTTAAACAAAGACCTACTGTATTTATGATTTATTTTCTGATTTTGATCAAACAGAATTTTTTGCTGATTAACATTTGTTGTTATAATGTGTAACTTGCCAAAAACAAGTTAGTGATGCTCAGTTTATAAGCAGAGTTGTATCCCTTTTGATTCTGTAGACTAGCAATGACAAAAGATTACATAAAAAGTTACAATGTTGTTTAATAGTACAGTACATTTGACCTTTAGCCTAAATTAAAAATAAGCAATTAAATCTTAAGCATATTATCATGTTAGGGGTTAGAAACAAATTAAGGGAAAGCCAAGTTTACATTGAATTAGAATTTTTGAAGGCAGTAAACTTTACATAAACTTTCTACTTTATTCAGCATGTGAGTGAGTGTGCTTAGTTTACACATCTTTAAATTCCTTCAAAATATTATTAATTATATAGTGAATTTTGTTTTACAAAAATAATAAAAACTATTCCATTTCCCCAAAAATGATTTCAATCCAGTGTAGCTGATCCCTGAACTTTGACAGTAGCAAAAATACAGTATAAAAGTCAATTAAGAAATTGACATGATAATATGAGGTCAGAAGAAACTGACCTAGTAAAATGTACTTTAAGATTTTGATTGACAAGATGTATATTTCACTGTCGTCTGCTGATGAAATTTTTGGAAATGGTAAAAGCTACTTCTGCAAATACAAGGAATGTGGAATGTATCCAGTTTTTGAAGTAAATCAAAGAGTTTTTCCATCAGATACAAATGATTGGGAAACAATTAACAGAGAACTGTGGGTATGTGTGTATGATGTAGAATAAACACAGATAGTGATACCATGCCAAGATAAAAGCACCATGGATATCAAGTTTCAGAAGAAACTCTACATGGGGTCATGACAGAAACAATTTTCTGATAAATGCAGAAGATTCCATTATTTTTGGGAGGTGGGTTTTGATGATGTGACTTTATAATTTCTGTGTAAATTAATGTTATTTTCTCCTTATATCAGCTCTGACATTTAAGTCAATTGCAGAAAATTGATGTTCTACTCATATTATCAGTATACTGATAATGAAATTCACTTTTAATGTTGCTAAATTATAGATGAAAACCTCTGGTATACTCATTAGTCAGACTTTTACTTATCTACACCCCCTTTCATTGGATATGGTACTATCATATGACCCAAGGAAGAGCAAGATGGTTAATTCAAACCAGATGCCATTCTGAACTTTGTATATTGTGGACGTTTTAAAATTTTGATGTATGTGAATAGCATGAATCAGATGATGTGGACAGGGGCTCCTATTGCAGGAAAACCTTTGGTAATATTAATTTATTTAAGTTTATTAACTTTTGTATACAATATATTTTATGTTTTCTACATATCCTGAGGTTATTGTTTTTGACACGTGTTACTACACAACAGAATTCCAAGATGGAACCAGATGTTGCTCACTGTTCTAAGTGTGAATTTGAATATTAAATGAAAAAAATCCATATGGTAGCTAGTATTGATATAGCCAAATTCATTGAATATTTGTTTAGAAGTTTTAAATGTTTATAAACAGATGTTGAATGATTTTTTTAATAATTTTGAAGTATTGTGATGCTCTTTTTAACTTTTGGATTGATCTAGGTGTGTTTTTGGATTTTTTGTTTTTTTGTTTTGGGCTCATTGGATGCCTATCCAAAATTGTTCAGTTTACTTAAAATTACTTAAAAATAATGAAAATCAAATTGACAAAGCAGGGAACTTGCACTTTTAGTGCTGATGCAAATTTTATAAAGGTAAAATGAAGTTAGTTTTATGTTTGTCAGTAGTTCAAGCTCATGCTCAAAAGCATGTTATTTTTTGGTTTCCTTCATGACTTCAAGTATCAAAATGTTAATTGACTCCTTATAAGTAATATTCAGACACAATACCAAGTTCATTTTAGTTACGGAGGATAAAAACTAGCAAATTTATTTCTGCCTAATGAAAGTGGTGCCTAGCCATTTTTTTCTGGCACTTATTGAGGCATACTACAGGTATATTAAACTTCTAAAATACCGAGACTTGACTTTTCTAACAATTTACTCGACTACTTCATGTTAAGTATCACAAAGAGCTTTGGGTTTTCTCGGGTATTAACTCAAACTTCTATAATATGCGTCTTTTTATCATTGTTCGAAAGTTTTAAGCACTCAGTTAAAGATAGATTTGACCTTATGTAGGAAGAAGGCTTTAACATATATTGAAAAGTACCCAGAAATTGTCACATGATTAGATCAATGCACTATTGCTCAACTTAGGTCAGTTTTGCATAGTACAAGTCTGGTTTTGGAAATTTGTGGCTTAAAAGGCAAGAGCTTCCAAAGAAAAATTTATAGGACTTGGCTGGTGTTTTGTCCCTCAGTAAATAGCCCAAGTATACATATTTTTATGATTAGTTTACACCATGGAAAGCACTCTCACAGGAACATTCAAGAAACCCTTTCATTAATGCTGACCATTAACTGGTAGAAGACATTTCTTGGTTAACATATAAATAGATGACATAGATCATATGTTATATTTTATAAACAAAATCTAGCCAGAATTCTGATGATAGAATAGTTAGGGTTGCCATAGTAACAAGAAAAATCAGCTGTGTATAAGATCAATGGAATAGATAGGAGTGATGGCAGGCTTGATTAACATGTACATGGTTATATTATCTCAATCATCGAAGAAGATCCACGTAAATTTGCCAAATAACATCTCATCCTTGTCCAGAATTCAGGTTTGTAATCAAATAAACATCACAAATTTATTAATAGTTTGGATTTTTTTAATTGTTATTATTTTGAACTTAATGATTTGATCAAACAAAGACAAAGATTAACTGTCACTGAAATTTTAACTTCTCATATTAAAAGATAATCTTGTCATAATGGTTAAAGAAGGCTAGTAATCCTGTTTGTTTCTTAGCTTTTTTTTCATGTGAGAAGAAACTTCTTGGACATTTCATAAGATTAGATTTGTTTGGTTTTCTTTTCATACCTGTCAATAAAAAATATGTTGCTTGCTCGATGTTATTGAGTCCATGTATATCAAAGCAAAATCACAATTTCCCTATCAATTGGCCATCAGAGACTGTTCCTTTTAGTAGAGTATGGATGTTTTGGTTTCAGTCCTACAAAATGGAACTGGTACTATATTGAATTAACCATGTTTCGTAAATCCCAATTTGGTGTTCATTAAAAGCTCTTATAATTTTACCTGATTTTTTTGATCACAGAAAAAAGGACCATAAATTTGGTCTTTTCTATCTCCAGATTTATGAGAGTTGTCTCCCATGTGGGATGGTATGTCAGTCTAGCTGTACATTTTTTTATCGGTAAGGTCACAATCAACATCACATAACCACTTCCCTGATATTTTCCAATATCAGATAGACTTGTTTTTTTATGCTTTGCCTTTAAGCAACAGGGGCATTTAGTATACCCTCATCTGTACGTCCCTCAATTTTCGTCAAAGATGTCTTGTGTAATGATGAAGTGATTTATACTGGCTCTCCTCTTTTCAGGTCCATTGCACGTCTACTTTCTGTTTGCCCAGACATTGATTGAATTTTCATGCTGTAAAATTTTGGTCCCAGCTTACTTATGTTGGTTTTTTTTTTTTTTTTTTCAAGGGGAGGGGAAGCAAAATTTATTTCCACAATATGAATCTGGCATTAATTTACAATTTTTAGTTGCAACGTATAAATCAAAATGACCTCACTTGGGTAAAAAATGCTCAACATGTACACTTTGTTGTTAGTTCTTTTTGCTTTGAAAGAAAACAGAAATTTCACCTGATTTGATATACAAGTGGAATTCAAATCAAGCATATTACTAGGAAACTTTCCTTTCCTCAGAAGATGAATGGTCAGTGTCCTATCAAATAAATATTGACTACCAGCATGCTCTGTCTTTTAATTCTTAAGTTGTCTGCTTATGAAATAACTCCCATATCTTAAAAATGCACATTTTCTATCCCTTATGATTCTGCTTGTAGTCTTTAATCACATAAGAATTTGAAAGATGTGGTTAAAATAAAAAGATACTTTTTATAAAAAGTGATCTTTCAGATACATTCACTGTTTGAATGAAAAATGTCTTAAAGCAGTTTATTGTACTTTATCAGTAATAAATCTGTTTTGTTGTAATGAACATAAATTGCCTTAAAAACCATTTAAAATTTTTATTCAGCAGGAGATTTTATTTCCATGGCAACCACTTCTTGAGTTGATAAATGCATTGGATTTTTCCTTGTTTACAAATAGTAACAAAAAAGTCACAATAAATGTTTATGGAACTAAGTGTTAAAGGTGAAATATAGAGTGTGGAAAATCTGTGTATGTTTGTGTGTAATGAGTGCTGTCATATGTAGTTGATGTGTATGCATTATTTATTAAGGGGCAAGGCCTTCCTGTCAAATGTGTTTAATGTTCATATGTGACCCCTTGACACTCTATCCTAAAACTGCAGGGAGTATATATATTGACATTGTTTACTGAGACCCCCTCCAGGGTGTGTATATATTTTGTAAATCTGGATTATAATTTTGGAAGAGGAAATACATGCCAAATTTGTTTATTGACTTTGATCAGCTGTTTTCTTGGTCAGCAGCAATTAGTTAAAAGTCATTTGATTGGTCAATATTCAGCATCTTAGTGGGATATCTTAAACTGAGAGAAAATCAGAAAATTCACAGATTGTTGAAGACACATAAAACAGATACAATGGTTTTGGGAAGTACTGCATTGATTTCCAATCCTATTCACATTAAGCAGGTTGGTTTTACTTGATACATTCACTCTTGTAGAAATTAATTTGTAGTTGTTTAGTTATGGTGTATTTATGTTGTAAATATTTAGGGCATGTCTCATATTTTGCAAGATATGGGTTACATAAGATATTTTTAGATCGTCAAATGGGTGTTGTTTTAGTTATTTTTGGAAAGAACTATTATTGTGAATTCTATTTTGAAATGATAATGTGGATTTCAAATTAGAATATAAGCTAAAAAATGTGTCATGACTGTCCAGGAACAGTCATCCACTAAATGACAGTTGATTTTAAACTTCTACAGGACCCATTACAGTCTTTAAAAATGAACTTGAGTCCATACCATAAGGGAAGCTGTAAATGGCCCTCAAATTATACTTGCACAATAACAAAGGATATATATTATTCTAATCTGACTTATCTGTTAGAAATATACTTGTCATTACCAGCTGTCATTGAGGATAAATAGTCAGTGACATATTGAAAATTTGAACTTTGTATTTGAACTAATTGGGTGAGTCATACTGAATTTTACACTATATTTCTCATATTTTCATTTGTGAAAACATTAATTTTAAGCTGAGAAATTAAGGGACATTAAGAAACATGGTTGATGTTCCACAGTTAACATGTTTTGAATTTTAGATTTGATTTTTATCAGTCAATTAAATATTTCCAATTGTTTGGATTAAAAATGAAAAAAAAGACAACACCCTAAACCTGTTGTAAACAAACATAAATTAATTGATCCTGTGACTAAGATGTTTTTCCTGTAGATAAAAGTGATAAAAACAGGCCTTTCATATTTGATCAATACAATTAGTTAATTATACACTTATGTCACATATTAATCAAAGATTTATGACCTTACACAAACATTAAGAAACACCAATCTGTTATAAATAAATCAATGACTTGCTGCCATAAAATCAACCCCTCTTTACATAATTGTCTGGTCAGGCAAAATATATATATTTAGGCCATTTGTATATTGTTCTGTTTTTGTGTCATAAATTTTGAGATTTTTTTTATTTTTCATGTCTATATCATTCATATCTTTTTATCAGTTTCATTAAACAGTTCATACATAAATTTAAATATTTATTTCCATATTTTTTCTTTAAATTTTATTTGATTTATAAAATAAAAACACACTTTTTTGCAAAAGATGGATAGTCAACAATAAATTGCAATTATTACATGATAAAATTGTTAAATAGATATGAAATATTTATTAAAAGATAATTTTTGTAAAAGAAATTTAACATTTTCAAAGATGGATTTTTTTTATATGAAAAGTCCAATGTTGAGTAGAGACATTTATATGAAAAGTCCTAAGTTGAAGTGGAGGCAATCTAACCTACATCTGGTGTTTTTACAACTATAATTGTTTGACAGATGTTCTGTCACCTTATATGAGAAGCTTTGTTCATTATTATTGAACTATAATTCAATTGTGTTCAGTGTGATATAGCACAAATTGTTCTGGGAATTCTTGCTACATTGTGTTTTGTCTTGGAGACTTTGTGCAAAATCAGATCAAAATTAAAAATTTTGCAAAATTTGGTGTGTTTTCCTTGAATTTTAATGATTGTTAAATATGTAATAATATATATCTATTACATCTTTAACAATTAAATATAACTTATATATAGTTGCATCATTATGTGTTGCATACTAAAATTTTTTTCTTGTTTTGTTTCATATGTATGGGGTAATTTATGACATAATTATGGGAAACAAATAAATTTTAATTGGATTAAATGGGTTGTCATAGTTAATGAAAAGTCCATTAATCATTGTCATTCATCATAAAAGGTCAAAAGGGTCAAATTGGCAATTTCTACATATCAGCCAAAAACCCAAGAGTTATGAGGAGCAATTATGAAAATTGGAAGTCTTCATCAGGCTCATAAACCAACCTTTTGGGGAATAGATTGGAAGTGTGTGTCTAATTCTGTTTAATCTATTGGGAGTGCTCATATTAACCAAGTAACAATATCTGGGAAATATTGAGAAGGCCAGTGTATCATATGATGCTATTATCTCATTGTGCAAATGTTAATTTGATGCAATGATGTTTGTTTGCTTCCTTTGGATAGATGATGGTTTACTAGTAGAAAGTTGATATATTCCAACATTTGACAGGTTTTGGGAAATTTTGTGAAAAAATTAATGATTTTGATCATAAGGGGTAAAAATATCTATCTAGTTTGACAGTTTCATCTGAATTGCTGGTACTTATGAATTGTGCATATTCTAGGATCGCCATGATGGTAAATATTTTTAGCCTGAAGTGATTTGTCATATGTTATGTACATGTATATACATACATTGTAGGAAGTGTGTGTTTGTGTATGGATAGGATTTTGCTAAGCTTATTCGTTAAGGAAGTGTGTTTATATACATACCGAAAGCAGGAAAACTGTCATTAATTACATGAAGGTTTTTATCTCAGTTTTAACATACACAGGATACTTATATTATTCTACAGTTTTATGTTAATGTAAATAGTTTCGTCTACAAATGGTATGAAATTGGATATTTTAAAATAGTTACTTTGTTTTTACAATGGTAGAACATTTTGGAATTAAATGAATTGTTATATTATATAAAAGGTTAGTAGCTAAATTCAGTTTCACCATTTTGTATTTTCAGCACATGGTGCAAAGTCAGATGCCACCAACATACCAGTTTGCTGCTCAACCAGGGCTGACTCAAGCAAGCCTTGCTCAAGCTGGTCTTGCCCAGGCTGGTCTCACTCAAAGTGGTCTCTCTGAAAGTGGACTAGCACAAGCAGGTCTGCAGGATTACACACAAGTAGTTGTAAGTCAGGCCATGCCTGTAGCTTCATCGGAAACCACATCTCCATTTAAAACAGAACAATCATCCTTCACAACTACTGCCGTCACGCCCAATGGTGGGGTAGAACAGCAGACGGTAAGAGCCAGGTCAATAAATGTACGTGTCATACTTTATTTTTCTTAGCATGAGGAGTGAAGCAGATTTGCGGTGGTGGTAGCAGCAACTTAACAGAGCACCTAGAAGATTTTTTGCATGTTTATTAATCTTAACAGGCAGAAAAAAAATGCAGTTAACATAGAATTGCTTCATGATCAAGTTTTGTAGGTGTGAAACAAAGTATATATATATTCGCTGTGTTCATTTTATGTTATGACTTCACTGTTGATCCTTGGTAATGAAATCTTATGAAATCTTCATAGGTTAAAGTTCATGCAAAAAGACAAGAGATAGTTTTAATTTGCAGTGAAATTTTATGATTTGGCAATGTGCTTAAAACCATAGTATGTATACCAGACAAGTAAAATGTCACCTGGAAAACTTGATCATGTGTCATCACATGCCAAAATAGATAAATAAATCTAAATTGTCAATGGTGTTGATTGGACCCAAATTTAATGTTAACATGTTGACAAATTTAGCAATAAAATTTAAAGTTCATTGTAGCCTGTGCATTTTGTAACTGTTTTAGGTTTGATAATCATGCAGCAAATTGAAATAGTTTTGTTAAATTTGGAAACAGAATAGAACAGTTACCATGTTGTGTCTTCTGTTTCTTAACTTGATTTTGTAGTTTGAAAATTTGTGTCACGCTGAGAATTTGTAAAGGTGAAAGAATTTATGGTTGATGTTTTAGATTCAGAAAGTTAGAAAAAACTGATTATAGAACAAAAATTTGAGTCATGATATTGAATTTGTTTTGCAAAAATGCTTCCACAATTTTGAGAAAGTTTGGATTTTAAAGCCGTTTGGCCTTAAAAAAATTTCAAGTTTACTTTGCAAACAGTTTCATGCTTGATACAATGCACTTTTTGTGTGATGTTTGTGTGTGTGTTTTGTTTTTTTTTTTTTGTATGGTGTTAACTCTAACCATTAAAAGCCATCTGATTATTTTAAAAGCTAACTATCCCTGCCCAATCTCATTACAATACATCATTCTAACATGTAAAAAAGAAACCCTTTATAAAACCCATGAGTCACATAACACTTGATCCTAGTCTCATTTTCCCATCTGTTTGTATAAGAAGCTTTGCCAATTATTTTGTTTCATACATGTTTGTGTAGAGTTAAATTTAAGTGGCCAGAGGAAATCTTGTCATGATTAGACTAGTGGAGATTTGGTTTTCATATGAGTGTAGAGGAAATGTTACACCAAGCACTTGTGAAATGAAATATTTTGTGAATAAGGTCATATTTTACGCCATATTTAAAATAATAGTACAAATTTGGTATGTTTTAAACATGAACTTGCTACAACAGATTATTCAAATTTTATAAATGAGCTTTGACACCAGACATTTTTGTGTTGAATAATGTGCATTTGGTGTTTTAGATAAAAAAAAACCAGTTGTCCATTTCCACAGAAGGTCAAGTGATAGTCTTGTTTAATTGGTCATGAATTCCATTTTGGCTTAAACATTTTGAAAGTTCAGACATTTCCAAAAGGCTAAACAATTGAAAATTATAAAACAAAAGCCTGAAACTACTAAGTTCACCAGAGACACATGAGTATTGCATTAAATATCAACACCATTGGTTTATATTAACCATGCTTGTATTGTCTATCATATTGTAGGGTCAGCCATTGAATATATTGATGCCAACATCACACTATGAAGAAATGCAGCTTGGAATTGGACAGGTTTAAACCACTCATCAATTCATAATTGCATGATCAAATTTATTAATTGAACAAAATTCTCAGAGTTTACCATTGTTATGATAAGTTTTAGGGTGCTCACTGCTGTTTAAAATGAACAAAGGTTAAAGAATTTTACTAGTTTTCTAAAACCTTTAAAATTGATGGTTCAGTTTTTTTAGATACAACCCTTTGACAAGAAAAGGGTTTTCTTGATTTTCCATAGGTTTTAACAGGTCCTGTCTATTAAACCCTATGAAGAAATAACAAACCTTTCATAAAAACTTCACAAATCATTTTAAGGTGTATTAATTGAAATAATGAAATGAAAAGTTTGTGTGACAGGTCAAACAATGCTATGAAATGCATAAAACCAGTGGATCTTGCAAAAATAGCTGAAATTGACCAGTGAACATCCATAACAGTAAAAACAATTAGGAAAAGTCAGCTAAAAAAAGATGGGAGGATCCAGTTAGATTTTATCGTTAATTAGGAACATTTGTATTCTGTATGGATTAACTGTCATATTTACAGCATTGGTAAACTCTGAGATTGAAGGGGATTTTTATTGTTTGATTCCATATTAACTTCCAAATTATGCCAAAGATAGGATGAAATGGGTCATTACTGATTCAAATGACTCAGTTGAACTAAAAGTTCTATCTGAGTTTTAAAGGTCATTTCTAATGGAAAAATATGATAATGGATAAGGGGGGATAAATATCCTTGGTGTGGACAGTAATTTCACACTTCATTGAAAGTCATTTTTCGTTATTGATCAGATTTATATGGCCTATTTCATCCAATCTCTCTGTGCTGGAATGAAATTTGTATGTTGAATTATTCCAGTAGAATTTATTGACAACAGGGTAAAGTCTCCCTTCACAAATATAAAACTCACTTGGAGGGAGATTTTATACTGAAATTTTTAAACATCAAATCTTGATACATTTAAGTGAGAAAAAAAATGTATGAATTTCATGCATCTTTTTGATTCTTGATCTAACAAATTTCATTCCATCCTGCATATAACCAGTATTGGCAGCACAAAATTGCCTTTCAGAATTATAATACATCACTCCAATCTTTTACACAAATTTTGTCAACCCTCATACTATGAATTCATTTGAACAAGGCTATATGTGCCTAATATTCCTCCATAATCTTACACACTAAAACAAGACAGACCTTGTTCGTCTCAAATTAAGGCTTATTTCGCCATTTGGATTCTATAATACTTGAGTAGGTTGTGCCATTTCCATGTTTACTGGTTTGCAGTGGGCAAACAGGAAATAGTTGTCAGATTTATATTCACTAATGCCATCTTATTTGAAGTGGAAAACACAAAAAAATGGTTTGTACGTTGAGTAGAAACAGAAGCAGCTTTAGTCAGGCCAGTTTGGGTGAGGGGTTATTATTTGAGCAATTTTGGCAAATAAAGTCTTTGTGAAAGACCTAATGACTGGCAATGTTTTTTGCCCATTCCTGTCCATTAAAATATAAATATCTGTCAGTTCTTTGAACCTCTTATTGACAAAAATCTTTCATTACTGTAGAGGTATAAGTATTTACACATTGCAATTTTTGCAGATTTATTTTTTTGTATATGTTCAAGAATACTATTTTTTTTGCAAATACTGCTAATTTTAATGAAACGTCTAGGTCAATTTTTGCATTTAGTGGATACCTATTTTTACATAAATAACAAAGACTGCAAAGATAGGGAGAATTAATACACCACGAAATTTACTACTTTTGCAGTATCTTTTATAAAAGGAAATCCTTTTAGGAAACTGTGACAGATATGTATAAAAAAAATTTCATTCTTTTGTACATATAATTTTTGGAATCGGTTGACATTGTATTTTTCCATTTCTACATTTCCATCTGTTAGGAGAACCACTTGCCTATAAATAAATTCACCATGAGGTGGAAACCTAGAAAATGAATGACTTTCAATCCGATCATACAGAACAATCAAAAAATTATATGATACCGCATTCTACTTGGAAGGATGATTTATTGGTAATCAGTTCTTCTTGAAATCTAAATACCAGGCAAATATTGATGTTGTACTAATATAGGTCTTGTTAAAACCTAGCCAATGATTTCTCAAGTCAATTATTAGGAACCAGTTTATGTTTATTTACTGTAAGAAATCCAAGTAGTGAAAATTTTTTTAAATTGTTTTAAGGTTTGTCTGGCAATAACTTGAAAAAAAGTCTGGCATTTCTTGTAGGGCCTTAGTCTGAAAGGAAAAAAAATATTTGCATCTCTGTTGAAAGAGCAAAGAATTCATTTCATTGAACAAATTGGAAGGTGAACAAGGTCTGCCACGAGTGTTTATATTATGCTTAATTTTTAGTTGTTAAAAGATTGGAGTTTGGCATTTTAACTTTTATTTTAGCGCTAGCTCCAGTTTTATGTTGGTGAAGGATTATGCAACACAATTTGCTAATTATATTCATGTACATGTAATTAGAATATATTATGATAGATATAATTATAGATTATACTAAATTAGATAGATATACAGCTCAGCTTAGGTCATAACTTCTTACTTATTTAATACACAGATAAAGTACATCACATTTGGTGAATTTTGACTGTACACATATATGGTTATGCTTTATCTTGACCGTTTCCTTTTCAAGTGAAGAAGGCTGCAATGCAGGATAACACCCGACATTCAACCCGTTTGGGTTAACATTGCATGGACAATAAGTACTTGATGGGCTTAGAACCTTTTAGATATCCCAGTGTCTTGTGTTTTGGCATAATGATTTGTTGTCCTTCTATAAAAGAAATGCTCCCACCAATTTAATTGTTTATCTGAGGTAGAACTCTAGAAGGAAATTTTTAAAGGAAAAACCACATTAGATATCTCTTTTAGATATCTTATTTAACAACACAGTCTAGTGTATCCTCATGTGATGTAGCCAAGGCATGTGAAAATATCACCAGGCAATGCAGGCATGAAGGAATCAAGGGAATTCTCAAAAAATAATTCAGGCATGTAAGCATTAAAAACATGAATACTGAACATGCTCCATAACACACAAAATACATTGGGTCAAGTTTTTCCTCTTGAAGAAATTTGCAGCAAAGCTTTCTTCGTTGCTGATTTGTTGGCCCTATTATTTTCTTTAGTCATATTCCTTGAAGCCTATATTGATTACTGTTTGTTTGTTCCCACTGTGTGTCATAACTGTACATCAAATTAATAATGCTTGCATGGTTAATAGAAATTTTATTTCATATCTACAAAAAATTACCCATACCCTTGAGTAAAATTATGTTGTATCTTATATTGATATTTGGATAATTGCCCAGGAAATGATGGAAAATGGACATTGAACCATTGACTTCCACATATTTGCTATACTCTTGGTATATGTGAATCCTTGGTCATTTTGTCAATGTTTTTTGTTATTGATTGTGAAGTTAATGCTTTTCCTTTACAATAACTGAAATGATTCCATAAAAAGACCATTGATTAAATGTCTAAGACAGCTAATGATATCAGTGAACAAAAACCGATTTGGTGTTTTTTCGTTGGGCTTTGCTTCAGTTTTGTCAACTTATTACAATGTGAAGTTTGCATTTATCTTTTACACTTCATCAGACTACAAAGTTCCATCGTGCTAATGCAAGAAGCAAGTTAGCAGTATATCATAGTCTTGTCTGGTCCATGACACTTCCTGAAGGGGATACAATCGATTATTCCTGAAAATCATTTATTAACAAATAAAGCAAATTGTCTTATTCATCCACTTGGTGGAAAATTTCTAAGCTTCAGCAATGAATAGCTACATGTATTATCATATTCTTTGAAAAACGGCTTCATCAATAGCTAGAACCAAAAAATTCTGGCAAATAACTCTTACAAATGTGCGCTTATATTTGTACTGAAAACAAGTACTTTGTAAAGCCGTAATGACCAAAATTGCTTAGTTCTTGTTAGAACATGGCATACAAAGTTAAAGGTGCAAGTCCTGCCAATTTATGCATGTGTATGTCAAGGATTAGGGGGTTGCACATTTATGACTCAATGTACTATATGAAAATAAGATGTGCATTTGCTTCAGAGAAAACAAACAAGTTAATAATCTTCTTCAAGGTCATCTTGTTGTTATTGTTTTGAGCTCATTTGAAGATTTATTGACACATTTTAAGGAAGAGAAATTTTGAGAAGATATTACTATACTGTAAGTCCTGGTTCTTGTATTGATTTTCTCAGGAAATTATTCTTGAAAATAGTCTTATTGTAAATAACTTCCAGGATTTGTGACATATCTAAATTAGTTACCTTTCAAATGCAGGAGTGCTAATGATGATGGAAGCTAAGAAGTTTAGGTTAAATGAAAAGGAATGATTACCATCACTTTAAACTGTATAAGTTGGATTTTCAGATTAGTTTGAAAAGCTGAAATAAAAAGATGATGTTTGAAATAGTCATTGAAATAAAGCAATTTATCTAGTAATGGCCAGTTGAGTTCAATTTATATCCATTTGCACTAGATAAAAGTTTTATAAATTTGGAAAGGCATGTTGACCACAAAATGCTAAACCTCTACTCCTGGTTTATTGGTTTCTCTGGGATGGGAAAGTGAAATTTACAACATAGGATGCAAGGAAACAGTTAAGAGGAGGAAGAAATGCCATCTGGTGACACTCTACCACTTCATTGTTTCTTTAAATGGGTAATATTCTTCCATGTTTAACTTTATGGAATGACTTATCTTTCAAAATTTTATCATCTATAGAATTTCTCTTTACAGCAAACAGATTTAGAGAGTGGAGAAGCTACTTCCCCTGACTCAGCAAACACATCAACGTCAACAGCATCACAGGGTTCTAATGTCGGACCCAAACGTCTCCATGTGTCAAATATCCCATTTAGATTTAGAGAAGCAGATTTAAAAAGTTTATTAGGGGTAGGTAGAGAGAGTCACAAATATAAAGATAGATTCTTATCTGGCAATAACAATTGAAAAGTTAATGATTTATTACATGTCAACATTAGTTTGAAATGTACCAAGGTACTAGTTGATATAGCTCTGAGGCTGTCAAGATATGTTTTTGTAACAACCACAACAAAATGCAATTTTTTTTAACCAAGACCCATGCTGAAAATTATTTTTGCCTGTTTTATATTATATAGTATTTCATATGATTGATTGATAGAGCTTTCAAACAACTGCATGTGCTTTGTCAAATAAGATAGATTTGAATTTGTTGTCTATTTGAAAATCAATATTGCAAATATTCAGACATCACTGTTATTCTTAGTCATCTCGTGCTAAATGTACAATTTTATTCATTTTTAATTTATTGAAAACGATAAATACCAGCATGACTAGTAACTTTTATACATATATATTACCCTCTAGTTTCTGAATTTACAAAAATATTTCAAACCTGTCTCACAATTACTACTAATAGCATTTAAAGAGTATACCTCTTTTACTTCTATATTTAAATGGTAATTTTAAGCTGGAAGAATTGTATAACTTTTTATCATTCATATCTGATCCTCTTTAAAAGTTAACATGGCTTAAACTTTTGTTTACAAAATAACATGTTAAGATTATCTTTTTAAATAAATCGAAGTAATTTGTGTAATGACCAAGTTTTATACCTATTAATGGTTTTAAATGACGAAGAAAGTGTTTCCTTTTTCCAGCAGTGTTAAAGAAAGAGTTGTTATGTGTGTAACTCGGAAATTGTTCTATGGCTTCAACAGCAGATGTTACAGTTGTATTGATTTTTATAAAACAATTTCGTCATAAGCCAGAGGCAAATAACAATTTCTCTTCTCGTAAATAATAACACACAGTCAGCTCATTTAGAGTTTCCCCTTGGGATAAACATTTTAGATGGAAAAGCTGAAAATTATTAAAATAGAGAAGGGAAGATTCAATGAAATTGTCTCCAATTTTCTTTTGGTAAAATCAATACTAAAATGGAATAATGTCGTCGTGATTACATCTAGCATGTGAAAGCCTTATCAATACCACAAAGTTAATTAGTTTGTCTTTGGCGAGATAATTGCTTTGCATTTAAGTTCTTGAAATTTAACTTTTCAAATTTTCTAAGCCTTGTGTTCTTTGTGTAGGTTAATAATTGAAACATTATGTTATCTTATCCATTTTCATTTGATATCAGTTCAATAATTCTATAGCTGTTAGCTGTTATTGTAAAGTTATCTTTATTTAATATTTGAAATTATGAAACATTACATGTAATTCCATGAAATTTCTATATATAAGTCATTAGGTTCCCAAGTTACTTTTGGTCATCCTATAGCTTGGTAGCTTTTAAAACAGTAAGATTGTATCTTCTGTGGTACTCATATATTTAATGTTTTAATGGAAATCCCATGTACATGCAGAATGTAAATCAATATTTTTGGCCAGATTTTGCAGACTTATGAATTTGGAAAGTACCCGGTATCATATATTAAGTATAGGCCCTCTTTACATAAGAAGCCATCCTGTCTTTGAAGGACAGTGCAGTCATGTCTGTATAATTATTCCTGTTTCAGAGTTGACTGAAAAGGCTTTTCAGACTTGGGATCGTTATACTTTGGAATTGATACATATAAATGATAATGAGAGAGTGATTAACCTTAAAATCATTGAACCAAGCACTCATAAAAATTTCATGCATATAAGTATTGAAGATATAAGCACTTGCCTCTTTTTAACATCCCCCTGGTTCGTGATCGTAATATACAGTTGAATCTAGCTTCCTGGAGCTCTTTAATATTATGACAAGTAATGAATCACGTTTAAGGTTAACTGTTTATATGATATAGTCAAACCTTTTCTGCTTGAACTATTAAATTATGTCAAACTCTGGTCACTCAAACTTGAGAGTCTTGAATGCCATGGCAACCTTGAATCTCTTTCTCAGACCATTCAGCTCTCATTACATGTATTTGGACCCCAGAAGTCAAATAGTTTTGATGGATTACCCCTGCCAGACACTCACACATGGTGTTGCTGCTGCATTGGAAGGATTAATTTTTTGTGATGTGGCTTTCTGGGAAAATCCACACACTGGAACATGCATGATCTTATTGATTGATTTTCCCAGAAAATCTGATGCCACATTGCAAAAGACCTGACAGTGCAATAGAAACACCAAAAAGGATTCATGGGTGGAAATAATTCATTGGTTCCTCGGGTTTTTGAGCTACCAGAATTCTTGTTGATGAATTCTCAAACAATTCATAGCTTACTCTGAAGTATGGTAGAGTTGGGTCTTAAAGTAACATTTTTATTTGGTTTCAGCAATTTGGTAAAATCATAGATGTAGAAATAATATTCAATGAGAGAGGATCCAAGGTAAGACATAAAGCTTTTACTCAGAATCATCATATGAAATTTTCACATTTGGAAGTTAAGTACGATTAAAGAAGTTTTAAAATTTCTGATAATTGATTGCAATCCTTTTTTATTCAAATTTTTTTGTGAAAAATTGCTCTTCAAACATGAATGTTATAGTAGAAATTTATTTATTAATATTGATAAATCCATTATTGGGTAATTTGATTTGGTGTAAAATAAAAAAAAATGATATAAAAATGTTCTAATATGATGATTCATTTCAAATAATTATTGCTTTGTGACATTTATTTGATTTAGTTGAAGATGCATATCTATATTTCCTGTCTGTCCAAAAGGAATTACACTAATAGAGGCAACAAATCATCTTGTATTGAGAGAAAAAAATCGACTTCAGACAACCATGATAGAGTAATTGATTTCATGAAATTTGAAACTCCTTAATGGGATTCCATATCTTTTGGAAGAATTTTTTCTAAATACATCGCATCTTAAGCAGTGTTTTAGAGTATTTTAGCAGTAATTCTTTTTGGAGGACATCATGTATAACCATAGACTAGCTATATTGCAACCTTATTGTTTTATGTAAATACAAGTACATTGAAGTTGAACAAGTATCAAATTCAGTGAAAGATATTGCATTAAAATCGAAAGACACACTCAGTATGGCTGGTCAAAATAAAAATAAGAAACAAACAGTATTTTCTCAAGATTATGAAATGCGTTTCTTAATCCATTGTGATATGGTTAATGTCAATTTAGAAGAACAATTGACCTCATGTTCTGAGTCTTAAAAGATTGGGTCATCATCAGAACAGTTAATAAAAAAAAATGTCATTTTCTTTGTTATTTGTCATGCTAATATCAAACAATTTTCAAATATTGATGCTTTTAATTCATTAATCTATAACCAGTTTAAGTGAAGACAGGTAAACATGAACACTGCATGTCTCTTTACTCCGTATCCAGAATCGTATCCTCTGGTCCGGCTTTCCTGTGTTTGTCTGCGTCATTGTAGATTTGTCTAGATTTAGCTTACTAAGAGAGGTTTTAAGGTATTTTTTGAATGATGTTATGAAGGGGATTCAGATACTAACAAAAAGATAATTTTAAAAATGATGAAAAAAATCTGAAATTTACTGCTTGATACAGTAAAGCGAGTTTTTGAAATTATGCAAGATGCTTAGCACTTTTAGGTCAATTATCATTAAACAGCACATAAAATTCTCTGATATAAAAGATAATTATTTAAATTGAAAGCTTTAATTGCATCTTCATCTTGACCTTTGCTGATACAACATTTAAATGACATGACATATATCATGCATAACAAACAAACATACACGATAATGACAAAATATTTTTGACTTCAGATATGCATCTTCAACACAATAAGTTGTCTTTTAAATGGGTTGACAGACTACAAGAATCTTCAAAAAAAAGTATTCTCATAAAAATTTATACATAGTGAACATCAAATATCAGAAAAAGTTTATATTTATATTTAGATAAATTGGTTTTAGATGTACATGTTGGCCCGTCGTGTCTGTCAATTCATTTTGTTGTCATTTAAGATCATTTCGATTGTTTGTCAGAGTTGTAGCTTCATATTGCCCCAAGGATATGGATATTAATTGTTAAACATAAATTTAAACTTAAACATAGTTTTTATTTGTGTAATGCATTTATACATGTGTTTTGCGTCTTTTATATCATACTAGATAAATCAAGTCCTTGGTGCAAATGAAACAACAATTCTCGGTCGAAAAAATGCCAGGTTTTACCCGAGGAGATTGGACATGTTATTGGTATTTCTGTAGTTCTTTGATGTAGACAAAATAAAGTAACAGAATTTGAATAAGATCCAAGAAATATCTGGGGATAATTTTGTTTTTTGGTCAGTGAACTCGTAAAAAAGATTATTTTATCAGTAATAAGAGAAGATAAGTTGGATCCTGGCAGGTTTTTCCCAGCTTTGATATAATGTTTATCAACTTGTTGCAAAGTAGATTTGGCAGAGTTTCAGTCTATTATCACCTCCTTGTAAACAAAATATTTCTTGCGTCTGTATCTTGTAATCTTCAAGATATAAATAATAACAGGGCAAGAAAAAAAAATGTATATGAATTCCATTTGGTTGATTTTAGAAAGCTTCTTCTCATATTAGTTGATAAAAATTTATTTATTTGAATATTTATTCATGGATTTAGTTGCTTCAATAAACCAAAAATTACATTTGAATTGCCAGAGACTGAAAATGCCAGAAATATTTTGCAAAAGTCTTATGTCATATAGAAAAATTTTCATACATTATATGTTTGTATGTCATACATGTTGGTGTCCACTGTCAATTTTATCAGATGGTGTCGTCCGCTTTCGCGGCATGACAGCATGTCAGTGCTTTGTAGAGCATGTCCCTCCCGGACAAATGATTCTTCGTACATTATTAAAAATGGAACTATTATTGATTATTATTCAAGTCATGCATGTTTTATTTTATTATTATTATAAAAATTGATGATAATAATTGATGCCATAAATTATGTTGTTTTGCACGAATTTAATGCATGCTCCTTATTTTCCTCATGCATGCAGGGATTTGGTTTTGTAACTTTCGAAAGTAGTGCAGAGGCAGACCGAGCACGAGAGAAAATGAACGGCACTGTGGTTGAGGGACGAAAGATTGAGGTGCATGTCCATAGTCCAATTTGTGGTAGCACAACACAAACTGCTAAGTCTTTACAATTTAATTATTGTTCAGTATAAAGAAATGCCCGTCTTTATTAATGTTTTAATCTTGTAATACTTATAAACCCTTTCATCTTCAACAGCCACAGATTTTTACTTTGTTTCTTATTACTTCTGAGCTTCAACTTGCATATAATTGTGGAATAATATGCAACAGTGTAAGGTGGTAAGAAGCTACAAAAATAACAACATGCATACCTTTTGGCAATGATAATTTAAATATTTATTTTTGAATTTTTCTGTATTTTCCATTGTTTTATTTCATTTCAAAACCAGAATAAATATGTGGCTGTTAAATTTGTAAGGGATTTTAGATATTTCTGTTTTTCTGTATCTTCAAAATGTGGAAATGTTGATTTCTTAGTATTGTTTCACCCGAGCAGTGTTTACTTCGTTGCATTTTGGCCAGGAACGTTTAGCTGCAAATATACTCTCAGTACTATTCAGATCACGAAGTGTGTATACTATATTTATTATCTTATTTAAGTTCAGTTTTTGCCTTTCTGTTACATTTACTTTATGCGTTTGATTGTTAGCTATTTAGATCTTGGTCTGAATTCACTACATGGCATTTCTTCATGCTGTTTATTTATTATTTTATTACTTATAAAAATCTTTATTAATTCCCATACAAACAAACATATAAAAGTTAAAATATTTGCTTCTTAATAGCTAAACATACCATTGGTCCTTGATAAAGAATGGTGTTCCCCGGTTTCGCGGTAGGTAGGTGAACACCTCATTTCCAATTTAGTATATTTCGAAAATTTTATCTAAACACTCAGAAATGGCGTGGTAAGGTATTTTTTTGGTTTGGTTGGATTCCATTAAAACAATTTTAATCAGATACATTCTTCCCATTGAATCTTATTTTTAATTTGAACTCAATCCATACAAATTAAGGAAGAAAACAATGTAAACCAAAATTAAAAGTTAACAAAAGTTACGAACACATTGATAAGTATTGCATGACAAAGAAAAATGTGTCAAAAAGTGTAAACATAAAACAAAAAAGGCATCAGCTACAATTTTTTCCAATTTCAAGATGGAATCCTTGCCGTAGAATTTAGGCACAAATTGGATCATGAGTAGTGGTTTCCTCACACCCCTAAATTTTACCATGCCATTTTCTAAAATACACTTAAACAAGAGTAACATTTGAGAACAATAGAAAAATTTAAAAGTACCAACAAAAAATTATTTACAGACACTACAAACGCTATGCATTTTGAATAAACAAAATAAAACCCAACAGACAGGTTGAGATTCAGCAATTTGAACAGTCTTTTTTCTTAAAAATTTGTTTTCAGTACGATTTTAAATATTGTTCCCTTCACACCAGCTAAAGCAGGTGGACCTTCATTTTCAGTTGCTGAGTCTCTACTTGAGAAAGAAACGACCTTTCATTGTTTCCGAACTATATAAACTTGATTAAGTATGATATAACTTTGTTAGAAAAGTGTAATATGCTTTGGCATAACAGAATATCTGGTGTCCAAACCACATGGGAAATCATTTTTCAATTATAATAATGGAGTTAATGAAAGATTATTAATAATTCAGACATTTTCTTAATAAGTATGCATGGCTGATATATTGCAAAGATTTAAGTTTCTAACCCACATGAAAGTCTTTCTGATTGGAGTCCACGTATTTATGTCATCCAGATATTTTGTTAATGGACAAATAATTTGAAGAAATTTGTCGCAATACTATAATTGCTGTTTTGCAACATTTTTTGGAAGGGGGGGGGGAGCAAAAGAACAGATTTTAGAAAAGTAATTTCAAAGGAAGTTTTTTAAAAAGGTTACCATTTTGAAAGCAGCAATTATGGGTGTCAAAGTGTTTATATGTATTTCTTTCATTTATATTCTTTTGTATGAATTAATTCTTGGCCTTTTTACAGTTAAATTATTAAAATCAGTTGAGTTCAATCAATCTTTTTGTTACTTTTGTTACAAAAACAATATTTACCAGAAATTCTGGAAAAGTTATACCCTGAAGGGATATTTCAATCTGATTTTATTTGCAGTAATTTTTGCTTTTGGCTTAGCAATAAAGGCATAATTTCATGCTAAAACAATAGACTTTTATTTTAATTGATGACAAAATCAATACTGCAACCAATTTCAGTTGTTAAATAGCAGAATGATCCATTGTCATATCGACAAAGTAAGCGCCATACTATCTTTATTGACAATATGATTATGTCAAGCAAGAGTTTAATGTCTGTTCAATGGATTAAATGGATAAACATAATTTGATTAAGGATTACAAAAAGGCCAAGATAATCTTCCAACCTGATGTAGATCAAGAAATATTAAGGAAACCATGCCAATACTCAAACCATTACCATATCCTGCTAAGATTTCTAATTTTACAAGATATATTTGGGAAGTAAAATTACTTTTTACTGATTCATCTTTATAAGCATCATTTAATGTTTTGAAATGCCATATATAAATTTGAAATTCATGTTTAATTTGCTACATGTTTTGGTTCTACTCAGTTTGGAAGATCATTCACACATTGTATGATCATGTTTATGCTTGTTGATATAATCCAACCTGCTTTCTAAAGTGTTGCCATTTTATGAATTAGGTTAACAATGCCACTGCCCGAGTCTTGACCAAAAAATCAGTTGCTGCACCCACAATCCCAAATGGTAAGATACCCTAATATAGAATGTGTGACTTTTCGGCATAAATTGGGTTTTTCTAAGGAAATCAAAGAAAATTGAGCCTTTTGACATTAATCTTCTTGTTGATTTACAAAATTAAGATTGAAAATTTCTACCTTTATGCACATGCAAAACCAAGTTTAGGCCAAAAGTCAAATCCTCAAGCAGTATGCAGTTCAGCAAGTTTTTGATTTATTTCATGTTCAAGTTGCAGGCAACTCCAGTTACAAAAAGTACACCTAAATTAGAAAATGTATGAATGTTTTCAGTATAATTTTATTTCTCTTATTTATCATTGTAAAGTGTTGCTGTAATTGCATGCTGCATTATGAGAATAATTTTAGCTTGGAATTCTATAATGCTGGTAAAATGTCATATTACAAGATAAGATCGGCATGGGATGGGAATGTCAAAATATTAATGTGGGTAGGACAGTGTATGGATCCAATAACATGGCATGTTGGGATTTAAAGGGTACCAACATCTCTAAAATTTGCATCTAAACAAATTTAATTCTTAAATTGCATTTGATTCCCAGATGGCATCATGCAGAAATAGACTAACCGTTGAAAAATCTTGCATCGAGAATGACCCTTTTGAGTTCAAACTTTTGTGTTTGGCAATTAAAAAGCTCCCAGTATGTTTCATGTAGTCTTTGTGCAATAATATAGGGAATTTTGAACTGATCCCCCATATGTGCCTCATTTTCTTACAAAATTAAGTATCCTTGTAGATCTTGCTACCATTTCCATTTAACTATAAATGTTTTATGTCTGTAGTACATACTTTTAATTTTATCAACTTTTGATTGTTGCATCGGTATGTGTTCAACATGTTGCAAATTGCAGCATTGTGGTTGATACTGTGTAATGCCTGAATCTAAATAGAAGGTTTCTTGCATAGATGTGAACAAAACTGCATATTGTATTTCTTTTACACATGAAATGCACATATACGTATGAGCATGCCATTCTTTTTTAATTTTATTTAATTCTTAGAATTTATGTCAGTGACCCCAATTTCAGCTGCTGCGTTACGAGGAGTAGCATTAACAAGGGGACGAGCAGCAGCAGCGGCCATCGCCAACAGAGGTGTTTACAGTGCTGCGGCATTAGCTGCAGCCGCTGCAGTGCGGCATCCTACACCTTTAGCCACAGCAGCGACAGCTTTACCGTATGCTGCGTAAGTATAAGATTTTAAGTCATAAGTGGACACAATAAGTTGTTTAATGTATTAAGTAAAAATAAGGCAGGTCAGAGGAGTTGAACTTCCAAAATATTTTGTTTAATTTTATTTTTTCTTTTAGAAAAATGTATGCCACAACCATGCAAACAACATTAGAACCAAGGCCTAAAATAAAAAATTGTGTGTTTCCGGTAACATAGTATTTCAAAATAGGGTCGGTCGGTCGGATATTTTTTTTT